>CM065590.1:309579059-309597908 GCA_033119425.1 Bufotes viridis
TTAGAAACTACACCCCTCAAGGTATTCAAAACTGATTTTACAAACTTTGTTAACCCTTTAGGTGTTCCAAAAGGATTAATGGAAAATGAAGATTACATTTCAGAGTTTATCTTTTTTGGCAGATTTTCCATTTTAATCAATTTTTTTCCACTAACAAAGCAAGGGTTAACAGCGAAACAAAACTCACATTTATTACCCTGATTCTGTAGTTTGCAGAAACATCCCATATGTGGTCGTAAACTGCTGTATGGGCACACGGCAGGGTGCAGAAGGAAACTTCACTGCAACATCTGTCGTGCAACATTTTGTCGCACCAATGTCGTGCGACAATTTTTATAATTGGGAGTCTATGGTGTCGCATTGTGACATGTTGCTACTGCGACGCGATAGTCGCAGAAAAATCGATCTTGAAGTCACATGTCACAATGCGACACCATAGACTCCCATTAAAAAAATTGTCGCCCTACAATAGTGGGACTTATTGTCTCGCGACAAATGTCGTCGTGTGAACGTACCCTTAGTGTCTCCATAGTCTGAGAGCCATAGTTTTTTTTATTTTTTGGGCAGTTGTCTTAGGTAGGGTATCATTTTTGCAGGATGACGTGATGGTTTGATTGGTACTATTTTGGGATGCATATGACTTTTTGATCGCTTGCTATTACACTTTTTGTGATGTAAGGTGACAAAAAATTGCTTTTTTTACACCGTTTTTATTTTTATTTTTTTACGGTGTTCACCTGAGGGGTTAGTTCATGTGATATTTTTATACAGCATGTTCTTACAGACGCGGCAATACAAAATATGTATACTTTTTTTTATTTATTAAAGTTTCACACGATAACAGGCTTTTTTTTTTAACAAAAAAATCATGTTTTAGTGTCTCCAAAGTCTGAGCGCCATAGTTTTTTTATTTTTTAGGCGATTTAGGTAGGGTAAAATTTTTGCGGGAGCAGATGACTGTTTGGCACTATTTTGGGGTGCTATTGCTCCATTTGTGATGTGATGGCTTTTTTGACATGCTTTTTATTTTATTTTTGTTATTGTGTTCACCTGAGGGGTTAGGTCATGTGGTATTTTTTTAGAGGTTGTTAAACAAAAAAAAATCAAGTTTTAGTGTCTCCTTAGTCTGAGAGCCATAGTTTTTTTTTATTTTTTAGGTGACTGTCTTAGGTAGGGCTCATTTTTTGCGGGATGAGGTGACGGTTAGATTGGTATGATTTTGGGGGGCATACACTTTTTTGATCGCTTGGTGTTGCACTTTTAGTGATGTAAGGTGACAAAATAAAGTTTTTTTAGCACAGTGTTTATTTTATTTTTTAAACTTTATTTTTACTTCTTTTTATTATTTTTGTCCCACTCTGGAACTTCAACTTTTGGGGGTCTGATCCCCTTTACAATGCTTTACAATACTTTTGTATTGTAAAGCATTGGCTGTAACTGTATTACTGAATCTAATACATTTCAGCCTGCTTGCCTGTAAGATCCAAGGGGTTGGCTCTCACAGGCTGTCATGGAAGGCAGCCAATATGCCTAAGGAAGGCATCGGGCTGCCTTCCCTGCCATCGGGTCCCCGTCACAGCAGCACGGGGACCCGATGGACTAGCTCCCGCATGTGCCACGGTCAGCGCTGGACCTCCCCAGTCCAAGGGTTAATGCGCCAGCATACAGCAGGGGTCCGGCTATCAGTGACTGCGGACTCCCATGCCGCGGATCAGTTCAGCGGCAGTAAAACCTATAGCACTGGGCGGCAAGTCACGTCCCGCTGCGCCGTACTATTGCGGCGCTGGGCGGGAAGGGGTTAAATGGGCTAGGTGGTTACAAAAGAAACTGTGTTTGACTAGTTCGGTCACGTGTATCCACTGACGAAGGGATTTTTAAACCTTAGGACTTTTCCACGGTAAGAGTCGATAATTGTTCTGCATGCTAAAGTAACCCAGAATATACTATATATACTATAGGATAAGAGTTAGGGTAGTTTCACACTAGCGTTAAACTTTTCCGGCATTGAGTTCCGTCCTCAGGGCTCAGTACCGGAAAAAAAATGCTTCAGTTATATCCTAATGCATTCTGAATGCATGCTGCGGTATTATCTCCGTCCTAAATTCCGGAAACACATGTCGGAATGCCGGATCCGGCATTTATTTCCATTGCAATGCATTATTGCCAGATCTGGCATTAAAAATACTGCAATGACGGATCCGGCATTTCAGTCTGTGCATGCACAGACCTTTAAATGACACCGGAAAAACAGATCCGGTATTAAGGTCTCTTTTACATCTGCGCTGTAAGGATCCGGCGTGCAATTCCGTCGCTGGAAATGCCCGCCGGATCCGTCACAGGGCAAGACAACTGAAAGCATTTGAAGACTGATCAGTCTTCAATATGCTTTCAGATTACCATGACAGCAGGGCGCTACTAAAGTCCCGGCTGCCATGGAAGCGAGGATTCGGGAGAAGCTACTTAACTTCCGTGCGGCGGCGGGGTGCTCCTCGGTGGCGTCACCGGGTCTCTGCGTCGCATGGATCACATAGCTATGTTATGTGAGTAATGCGCCGTACGATCCATACAGCGCATTGCTCACATAGCATAGCTATGTGAACCATGCGACATGAGGACCCGGTGATGTCCATCAAGAACGCCGGCCGCCGCACGGAAGGTAAGTAACTTCTCCCAGCTCCGCTGATTTTCCATGGTAGGAACTTTAGTAGCATCCTGGCTGCCATGGTTACCATTCTTAAAAGCTAAACGTCGGATACGGCGATGGGCCGAAACAACGTTTAGCTTAAAGTCGGATTAATGCTTTTCAATGGGCATTAATTCCGGATCCGTTCTTGCGGCATGTCTTCAGGTTTGCTGCGGATTTTGCTGCGTCCAGAAAACGTGTCAGTACTGAACTGAAGACATCCTGATGCATCCTGAACGGATTTCTCTCCATTCAGAATGCATTGGGATAATCCTGATCAGTTTCTTTCCGTCCTAGAACTCCGAGAACAGAACTCTAGGACAGAAAGTAAAAACGCAAATGTGAAAGGGGCCTAACAATGCATTTTTCTGACTGATCAGGCATTTTTCAGACCTGATTAGTCAGAAAAATGCCTGATCTGTCAGAAAAAAATGACACGAGTTTGCATACAGTTTGCCTGATCAGGCAGGCAGTTCGAGCAACGGAACTGCCTGCGGAATCAAACAATGCAAGTGTGAAAGTACCCTTATGCTCTATGTAGGCATCATATACATTAACAAGATTGTATGTATTGTTATTTTGGCAGGAAGAAAAACAATTTTGGTGCAGTTTTTATTTTTTATGGCATAAACCAATTATCATAAATGATGCAATAAAAGTTATTGCACAGGTTGACATAGTTGCTACAATACCAAATATGTGTATAATATTTATATTTTGGGATTTAAAAATGTTAATTTGTGTATGATTATTTGGTAGATTTCTAAAATTCATTTTACTGTCTTTTAAATCCATAGAGAATTTTAATTTAGATTTCTCATCTATAATGTCTTGGTATATATCCATATGGCAGTAGTTAGAGCATACCTAAGTAAGCCAAAGGAGAATATGGCCACCAGTGATGGACTAGGCTTTCCAGGACCTGCCAGAAGAAATGAGGCCCAACCCCTATATCACAATAAAGTTTACTAGGTTTTGAATCAAAGAAATAGACTTTAGTGGCAAGTGATTGGCTCCAAAAGGCAGCCAAATGGGGTTTCTCCTAGATCTTTGGGGCCCATTATGGTATTAGAGCCTGGGCCCACCAGATGATCCTTTGGTACTCTGGTGGGCAAGTCCAACCCTGAAGTTCCCGCAGCACTGGGACCCTTCAATGGATCCTGGGCTGTCTACCAATACAAGGTATTAGTCTCAGTCAAAGGAGGCCCCCTCAGTCGCTCCTGTTGTATGCCACTATCAGCATTGGTCACAGCACTTAAAGGATAACTGTCACATTTTTTTTTTTTCAATATCTTAATAGAGACCATCTTCATGACATTAGTGGCCATCTTCATTTTTTTTTCATTATCCCTGAACCCCTATAAAACTCTCATTTTGCCCCCCTCAGCGCCTATTTTTACCTTAGCCTAAAAACAGGTTGCTATGTGAGGTCCGTCTATCTCCTGGAGGGCCGGGAGACGCACAGTAACTGTACGTGCGCGCTCCCGGAAGTGAAGCTCTCTATTATGCTGGTTTCAGGCTGCGATCTCCACTCTGAGACTGCAGTCTGAAATCGTTAGTGTCCCAGATCTGCTGCCGTGCCCCAGTGCCTTTTTATAATAAATGCCCCACTGCCCCCACATGCGGCCATCATTGCCCCCATATGCCTCCATATGTCACCCGCTGCCCCCTCCGTTCCCCTCCTGGGTTGTTCCCCCCTCTGCTCCGCTCCTCCTGCTGCCAGTGGGCTGTATTCATCAGCGAGTGTAGCTGTGACTTAAAGCAAACACTCTGCTGCTACACCCCAGATCGGTGCTGACACCGATCTAGGCGTTTAACCCATAGATGCCGCGGTCAGCAGCCGCCACGGCATCCATGGGGTTAAGAGGATGGAGCTCCCTCTCTCTTCTATCGCGCTGCTGCTGCGATCGCTCCCACTCTGGAGATCGCAGCCCCCTGTGCGGCCATATGTCCTGCTGCCCTGCCTCTCTCTCTCCTCCTCCACCACGTGGCTCCCTCCCTCCCCCTTCTGCTCCAATCCTCCTCTGCTGCCGTGTAATCTGCAGCGAGTGTTAGCTGTAACACACAGCTAACACTCTGCTGCTATGCCCCAGATCAGTGCTGGCACCGATCTGAGGCATTTAACCCCATAGATGCCGCAGTCAGCAGCCGCCAGGCATCCATGGGGTTAAGAGGAGAGAGCTCCTGCGATCCGCTGCTGGTGCGATAGCAGCGGTGCGATCGTTGTCATGGCAACCAGGCGCCTTACAAGGCGTCCTGGTTGCCAAGTGCTCTAAGGCTGATGAGACCTGAGGGTCTCATCGGCCTTAGTGTAAATGTAGCACTGACTATACAGTGCATTGCAATAGATGACTGTTGCTAATGCACTGTACTGTGATCAGGCCCACTGGATCTTCAGGATCCAGATGGGTCTTGATAAGTTAAAAAAAAAAAAAAAAAGTTAAAAATAAATAAATAAAAATTTAAATGAGAATAAAATAAAAATGGTCTTTTTCAAATCTGTTTGTCATAAAAATAAAAATATACATAATTGGTATCACTACGTCCGTAAAAACAGCTCTATAAAAATATCACATGACCTAACCCCTTAGGTGAACACCGTAAAAATAAAAATAAAAACCATGTAAAGCCATTTTTGTCACCTTATGACAAAATTTGAACACAAAGCGATAAAAGGCAGTACGCCGCCTAAAATAGTACCAATAAAACGTCACCTCATCCTGCAAAAAATGAGCTCCTACCAAAAACAATCGCCTAAAAATTAAAAACTATGGCTCTGAGACTAAAACATGATTTCTTTTGTTTTAAAAATGCTTTTCGTGTTAAATGTAATTTTTTTTAAAAAGTAGACATATTATGTATCGCCACGTCCGTAAGGACCTGCTCTATGAAAATACCACATAACCTAACCCCTCAAGTGAACACTGTAAAAATAATAATAAAAACTTTGTCAAAAAGCCATTTTTTGTCACCTTACATCACAAAAAGTGTCATAGCAAGCGATCAAAAAGTCATATGACCCCAAAAATAGTACCAATCTAACCGTCACCTCATCCCGCAAAAATGATACCCAACCTAAGACAATCGCTTAAAAACTGAAAAACGATGGCTCTCAGACTATGGAGACACTAAAACATGATTTTTTTGTTTAAAAAATGATTGTGTAAAACCTAAATAAATAAAAAAGGATACATATTGGGTATCCCCGTCCGTGAGGGCCTGCACTATAAAAATATCACATCATCTAACCCTCAGCTGAACACCGTGAAAAATAAAAATAAAAACAGTGCCAAAAGCCATTTTTGTGAACTTACATCACAAAATTGTAACACTAAGCGATCAAAAAGGCGTATGCCCCCCCAATATAGTACCAATCAAACCGACACCTCATCCTGCAAAATTGAAGACCATATCTAAAACAATCAGTCAAAAAATAAAAAAGCTATAGCTCTCAGAATATGGAGACACTAAAACATCATTTTTTTGTTTAAAAAATGCTATTATTGTGTAAAACTTATAACTCACAGAAAAAAGATGCACCACATGGATAAGCAACTGACAACACTGGCTAATCCCTCACTCTGGTGTTAAAAGCTGAGAGATTCGCCAATATTTCCAATCAGGAACATATCGGAGCCCCTTTAGGCACCACTTCACGGTTTCTCAGCATGACATGGGGTCCTACCACTAGACTACCTATGGTGTGTGAACAAGGTCTGAACAGGTATTAAGCAGCCTACAGCCTCATCCCACTCACCTGCACTGCAGGACCAACAATGCAATGGGGAACAAATGAGGCCGCAAGCTACACCTACAACAGACCATGTGACACCGGCTTCCAGGTGCAACAGAATGTTTACCAGCCATATGCAATGGCACATTCAATACATATAAACAAGAATCACAAAAATAAACGTGGCCTCAAATGGGTGGGACTGCTCCAGACCCCAAACACTGTGGCGTGTTTCCTAACTGGGGGCAGTTCCTCCGCATGTGGTTCGCAGCGAACGGCTATCCCCAGCAAAAATTGCATACAATGGAAGATACCGGCGCGAACCACAAGCACCACACAAACATCCTACACAAAATAAAACATGTGCGGATGAAAATATTGCCCCCCCAGTTAGAAACACGCCACAGTGTTTGGGGTTTGGAGCAGTCCCACCCATTTAGGCCACGTTTATTTTTGTGATTATTGTGTAAAACTTAAATAAATAAGAAAAAGTATACATATTGGGTATTGCCACATCCGTAACGATCTGTTCTATAAAAATAACACATGATCTACCCTGTCAGATGAATCTTGTAAAAAATAAAAAATAAAAACAGTGCCAAAACAGCCCTTTTTTGGTTACCTTGCCTCACAAAAAATGTAATATAGAGCAATTAAAAATCATATTTACCCCAAAATAGTACCAATAAAACTGGCACCTTATCCCCTAGTTTCCAAAATGGGGTAAATTTTTGTGAGTTTCTACTGTAAAGGTGCATCAGGGGGCTTCAAATGGGACACGGCATCTAAAAACCAGTCCAGCAAAATCTGCCTTCTAAAAAATGGCGCTCCTTTCCTTCTGTGCCTTGCCGCCTGTCCTTACATCAGTTTACGACCACATGTGGGGTGTTCCTGTAAACCGTAGAATCAGGGCAATAAATATAGAGTTTTGTTTGGCTGTTAACCCTCGATGTGTCCCCATGACAGTAATTCTGCCGCCCATGTATGTCCCCCTATCACAGCAGTGATACAGCACAGATGTGGCCCCATGACAGTAATTCTGCCGCCCATGTATGTCCCCTATCACAGCAGTGATACAGCACAGATGTGGCCCCATGACAGTAATTCTGCCGCCCGTGTATGTCTCCCTATCACAGCAGTGATACAGCACATATGTGTCCCCATGACAGAATATATATAGTGTAAGGCAGTGCTATTATATTATAAAGACTAGTTTACCATTAGTTTTCTTTGTCCACGCAACAGAGAATGTTCACACAGTTCTACCACTTGTGTATGTGATAGCAGGAGGGGGCGTGTTTCAGTGTGGAGAGCACCTATTGGTTGAGGTGCAGAAACTAGTGCACGAGGAGCTCAATGTATTGTGGGTAGTGAGGGCAGGCGGGATTAGACTCAGGGTGAGGGCAGCAGCAGCCATCTTAACTGAATAAGGAAATTGCAGTTTTGTGCAGACTGGTTGCTAAGGGCTGGATCTTATGAAATATGGGGCGAGTAAGTCTAATAGTTATTGATTCTGGAATATCATGTTATTGGTAACTACATATATGAACATTGAAATTTGGGTCTAAATGTGACAGTTATCCTTTAAAGCCTTGAGTAGCAGAGATCAGAGTTTCTCTGGTCTTTGCCATTAGAGCAGGGCTGAAGATGGATTTTATTGCGACAGGAGGCTCCCATTGTGCAAACACTTTCTTTACTACTCCCATAGCAGCAAGAAATGTACAAACAAAAATAAATAAAGTTTTGATATCAACTGTTGAATATGCAAATGAGATAAACCTAGCTAGCCAATCCTTGAGCGTCCTAGTATATATAAACCAATAATAGTGTAGAAACTGCCTTTTTTCTTGCTGCTCCCACAAGAGAATAGATATGTATAATTTTTGCCTCATTAATGTTTTAGTCTGTATTCTTTATAGTTAGGTATAATTTTATATATACTTATTTTTGCTTATATTACATCCTTATCCTTCCTAACTAATGCTTTTTCATTGCGCCAAGATATAATTAATATTCGTTTTTATAAACCCATATTTTTCTCCTCACTTTACCTTTATACCGTTCACACTCTTACATCTTCTAGTATTTTAAAGGTTTTCTCCCTCTTCTTTGCTCAGTACACTGCCGTTTTCGCCATAACGCTCCTCTCTGCCGAAGTCTCAGATATCGCGAGAGTTCATACGCTCCGTCTTATGTGAGGTGATTTGCGCGCCACTCCTGAATCACCTCAGAGCGCTGCAGCTTCACCTCACAAAGTTCAACACTACTACTTCCCTGCATAGGAAAACCCTTAATAACTCATAATACCTAATACATTATATTTGTAGGTTAGTTGGCACGTGTTCATGTATATTTGTGACTGTAGTATAGATTATTTATTATTCTTTTGAGAATTTTCTATACTGCAGTCATGTGTGTGTATGTGCATGTGTAAAAATTTTTATCATTAATTCACTAACTCTTTATTCTCCCTTTTTCTTCTCTTATTCATAACTTAATAGAATGAATCCTCTGATATACACACCAACCCCTCATCTGGTCATCCCATACCCTCTAATTTTGAGATCTTAAATACAGATTCCATCCAAGAGATGGTAGATCAATCTGTATCTAAATCAGTTTCAGTTGCTATACAATCAGCAATGGTGTCCATTCAAGATTCCATTGCTAAGTCCTTTACTTCAATGATGTGTCAAAGAAATCCTCAAATTCATCCCTCTACTCCGTCTGACATATTTTTATCAGCGGAGGATTCCACCACAGGTTTAGCCAAGGGTTTTAAAAAATCTGGTAAATCAGCCAAGAAAAGGAGGTTTTCTGACGACCCAAAAATCTCTATTGCACATGCAACAGGGAAGGGTCAAGTTGACATTAAACATCCGTGTAATCTAGACGGCAAAGATAATTGTGGCGAAATTCCCCACAAAAACCCTCTACCCGTGAGGAAGATACTAAATTTCGGGTATCGACAGCCAGTAAGAGGGCTAAGAACATCTCTTACGAAAAACCACCTTCTACCTCCTCATCAGATAATTCTGATTCAGATGACATTATATCTTTCCATTCTGGAGAGGATTCTTCAGAGAATCCTGACGAATTTCTTTCACCAGATCAACCCTCAGTTTCCCAGATTTTAGATAGCCAAGGGGTACCCTTTTTCAATCCAGATCAAATTAAACACCCCAGATCTGGAGAATGGGTTCCCCAACCACAAATTTCTAAATTCCTCTCGTTATGGGTCAACAAACCTCTAGATAGAAATTCTAGAAGTAAACTAAAAGCTGAATGCCCGAGACCCACGCTACCCCAAAAAATTTCTCAAACTCCAGAATTGGACCCTATCATCATCAAATATTTAAACAAGACGGGAAAAAATCCCAAAAGAGGTTTAGACAGATCCTTCAAGATTTGTCAGGACAAACTTTTAGATTTATTAGGACCTCTAACAAAGATTTTGGATTTATCAGAGGAAGCCATTATTACAGGACAACCTGTTGATACTTCAATACTGCGTGGCTGGGCACAAAGAGCCATTTGTTTCTTTGGAAATATTAATTCCGCACTTAGTGCTGAGAGAAGACGTAATGTCTTAATGAAGTTGGACCCTCAACTTTCACATTTAGCCAACTCTAATTCTGATCCTTCTGCTGAAGGTTTTTTATTTGGGGACACTCTCATCAAGGAGATTGGCAAATTTGTTGGTGTTTTCACCTCTCTTGATAAAGCCCAAATGTCTCTCAAAAAAGTAGGTCAACCCAAAATTTTTGGCAGGGCTGGGAAAGGCAGGGGTCGCTTTCCCAGCCGATCCTCTCAGTTCAGACAATCTCAACAGGTCCCATTCCACTCAAACAGATCCAATTTCTTTCCCCAAACCACCATACATACACCCTTCTTTCCAACCAGGGGCCGCCCATGGAGAGCCCGAGGCCACCGAGGTTTTCCTAGATCGAGACCATCAACAGGTAAGCTATTTTATCCCAAATTATCCCCAGATACCTCTAGGGGGAAGACTGAAATATTTTTTCCAAAATTGGACCTCACTAACGTCAGATTTATGGGTCCTCAATACCATTTCAGGATACCAAATAGATTTCATAATCCCCCCAACACAAATACATCTTCCTCAGCCAATACATTTTACTATTCCAGATCAACGCCTCATAGATACAGAAATCAAAGATCTCCTACACAAAGGAGCCATCATTCAAGTACCCCCTTTATCTCCGGGTTTCATCAGCAATATCTTCCTAGTAAAAAGAAAGACGGAGGTCACAGACCTATCATAAACTTAAAAACCCTCAACGATTTTGTATCATACCATCATTTCAAAATGGAAGGAATCCACCTTCTCAGAGATTTACTTTGCCCTCAAGATTGGCTAATAAAAATAGACTTAAAAGATGCATATCTTACCGTACTCCATACACCATCAACATCAATCTTTTTACAATTCTATTGGAACAACCAAAAGTGGCAATTTACTTGTCTCCCATTCGGTTTATCATCAGCCCCTTGGTGTTTCACCAAGCTAATGAAACCAGTAGTCTCTTCCTTAAGGGCTCGCAGGGTTCGCCTAATAATCTATCTAGACGATATCCTAATCATGGCACAATCCCTGTCATTAATTCACTTACACTCCCAGTGGACCATTTCCCTTCTGACCAGTTTAGGTTTCCTAATCAATTACAAAAATCTATTCTTTGCCCTTCCAAAGAAATAGTATTTCTGGGTTTCAACATCAACACAGAATCATCTCTGCTGAGTTTACCTTCCAAGAAACTATCACTGATTCGGAAAGAAATCCAATCAGTTTTGAAGAAACAAATGGTTTCTATCCGTACCATTGCACGAATTGTGGGACTATTATCAGCCTCTATTCAGGCCATCATTCCAGCACCACTACACTACAGGGCTCTCCAGCGTCTCAAAACACAACACCTTCGAGAGGGCCTACAATACTCAGACAAAATTCCCCTTTCTCCGGAAGCCAAAGAAGAACTTCTTTGGTGGCTCCAGCATATACAAACTTGGAACGGGAAGATAATTTTCAATTCATTGCCAGATTTAATCCTCGAGTCAGACGCCAGTCTATCAGGTTGGGGCGCTCGTTGTGGTCCTCTTTCCACGGGAGGAAATGGTCGAAGTCGGAATCTCGCCTCCACATCAATTGCCTAGAATTATTAGCGGCCTTCTTTACTCTAAAAAGTTTTGCCAAAAACAGATCACACTGCTGTATCCTTATCCGTATGGACAACATTACATCGGTTCAATACATAAACCGATTAGGTGGCACTACGTCCAAAATTCTGACCGACATAGCCAAAGAACTTTGGCATTTTCGTCTAGACAGAGACATTTCCCTGTCAGCAGAATATTTACCAGGTTTGATAAATACAGTAGCCGATTGGAATTCCCGTTACCTATCAGATTCCAGCGACTGGCAATTGAACATTCAAATTTTCCAACAGATCAACAATTTATGGGGCCCCCTCCACATAGATCTTTTTGCCTCTCGACTGAATACTCAACTACCAAATTTCTTCAGTTGGCGCCCAGATCCAGACGCCCTAGCCTTGGATGCTCTCCGTCAAATATGGCCACAGAAACGCCTTTATGCGTTTCCACCTTTTGCTTTAATCCCCAGAGTCCTCCTTCAAACAATATCTCAGAAATCCACAATAGTGATCATCACTCCATGGTGGCCATCTCAAACATGGTTTCCCACACTCCTCAATCTAGCCATAGACTTCCCGAGGGTTCTACCATCCTTGCAAGACCTCCTCAAGAATCCTTTAGGACATCCTCATCCTTTGATCCTTTCAGAAACTCTAGCTCTTGTAGCCTGGTTAATTTCAGGCAATCAACAATTAATCATGAACTTTCACAATCAACTTTGGACATCCTCTCAGACGCATGGGCTCCAGGTACCAGAAAGGCTTATAGATCAGCCTGGAAGATTTGGGTTCATTGGTGCTCTCAATGGGATTTGGATCCCATACATGCACCTTTAGCCCACATCTTAAATTTTCTATCTGACGCCTTCAATAGAGGGAGAGCGTATAGAACTATTAACCTATATCGCTCTGCCATTTCCGCAGAACATGCCTTAATTGATTCCGTCCCTATTGGTAGACATCCTATTATATGCAAACTCATGAAAGGCATACGTTTTAGGAAACCCCCAACACCTAGATACCATTCTACTTGGGATGTTTCTATCCTTTTAAACCTTTTTTCCACCTGGGAAGACAACGAACATCTATCATTAAAATTACTCTCATTCAAATTCACAACACTTCTATGTCTCATTTCCATTAAAAGAGTATCAGACGTCAAAGCATTAGACATTACTCATAGATCTTTTATCCCTAACGGAGTAATTTTTAAAATCGTTAGACGTACCAAGACCAATCTACATACAGTATTTTACCCAAGTTTCCCTTCACATGATAAACTTTGCGTAGTTCGATGTCTTAAGGAATACGAAAAGAGAACCCAATCCATTCAGTAACCCTTTATTTTCACAACTTCTTATTTCCTTTTGTAAACCTCACTTACCGGTATCTTCTTCAACTTTAGCTAGGTGGGTTAAACTTACCATGCAAATAGCTGGAATTGACACTTCAATCTTCGGTCCTCATTCTATCAGAGGAGCAGTTTCTACTAAAATTTTACAAAAAGGAGGCTCCTTATCAGATATTCTTAAAGCCATGGATTGGTCTTCAGAATCCACTTTTAAAACCTTTTATTTCAAACCAGATATTCATATTTCTACATCTATTATATAATTTATTTTGAACAAGAAATTTTTCTTTTAGCTTTGAACTTGCACAATGGGAGCCTCCTGTCGCAATAAAATTGAAGATTTTCCTATTTTTCATGACGGAAAATATAGATTTTATTGAAGACAGGAGGCGAGCATTGTCCCTCCCCTTTTAACCCACCCTAATGATATGTTTAATTTTTTCTTTCCATAGTTTAACAGAACATCGTCAATTTCCTTTCCAATTGTCATCTATCAAGCTCTCATTCAAGTTCTACATGTCTTTTCTTCTTCGCTTTTCATTGACTACTAGCAAGATCCAGTTTACTTTCAAAAATACATTATCTGCGGTCACCATCAAGAAAGAGGCAGTTTCTACACTATTATTGGTTTATATATACTAGGACGCTCAAGGATTGGCTAGCTAGGTTTATCTCATTTGCATATTCAACAGTTGATATCAAAACTTTATTTATTTTTGTTTGTACATTTCTTGCTGCTATGGGAGTAGTAAAGAAAGTGTTTGCACAATGCTCGCCTCCTGTCTTCAATAAAATCTATATTTTCCGTCATGAAAAATAGGAAAATCTTCAATTATAAGTCGTCCTCCTCCCGATCTCATGGGCACAGTAGCAATCATCATGACTCGTCATGATGCGTAAACTACCTGCCGTTTATGATTGGCATACCGGTCTGCAAGCAGTCGAACCAATACTACGTCCATCTATGCAAAATGAATTTAAGAAATTAACAGCTACTTACTGGCCACTTTGTGATGTCATCTGGCCACTCATGAGGAGGAACTGAAGCTGGTTCAGCACAAAACCTACAATGAAATACAATATATTTGTACAGGTTGACATGGTTATGTCAATACATGGTTCTCAACAAAGTCTTTCACTGAAATTTAAAGGAAGGCTACAAGCAACAGAAATCTCAGCCCGGACAATGCATTTATTTGTAATCACTGGTGGTGGAGATGGTCATTGGCCAAACAAGTCATATTACAGTAAATCATTGCACATCACTCACAACTTTCTGCTTGAAATTACTATGAAAATTCAGATATTTTTTATGTTTTGTTTTACAAAGAATATATTTACCTAGTACAAGTTGACTGTGTGGGCATTTACGAGGAATGCAGGGTATCCCACTAATATACTTACGTTTATACTCAAATCCAAAGCAAGACAAGACTGTGAGTGAATGAGCGACACTGTGTATAATAAAAAGGCACACTGCCGTGCTGGGCCACAACAAGCGGGAGATTTAATACTTAAAGGGAACCTGTCACCAGGAAATTCCCTGATAAACCATGCTGCCTTGTAGGGCTCACCCTGCTGAATATAATGATATCTTTCACTTGGTGATCTGTTGCTTTATTGTGGAGAAATAGTACTTCTAATCCATATGCTAATGAGCTGATTTGAGTCCAGTAGTTGATATGAGTCCAGCATTTTTCTATTGAGAGCTGTAGCCACGCCCCTATTCACTTCAGATGTAAAAGGGGCGTGGTTTATTACATCATTCATTCATTTTAATAATTGGCGGGAAAATTAATAACAGGGAATGTTAGGGTGTTATATTACTGAGGTAAAAAAAGGGAGAGGAATATACTATTGAAGTTAGTAATTATAATGAGGGCTAGTTTGTTCATGGGGTGATAAACACGTGAATGATGTAATAAACCACGCCCCTTTAACATCCGAAGACGTGAATAGGGGAGGGGCTACAGCTCTGAATAGAAAAAACGCTGGACTCAAATCAGCTCATTACATATGGATTAAAAGTACTTTTTCTCCACAATAAAGCAACAGATCACCAAGTGAGAGGCATCATTATATTCAGCAGAGTGATCTCTACAAGGCAGCATGCCTGGTTTATCAGCGAATTTCCTGGTGACAGTAAGGGTCCATTCACACGTCCGTTGTTTAGCTCCGCATCTGATCCCGATTTTTCGGAATAGTTGCGGACAGAATTCGGACCCATTGATTTTCAATGGGTCTATAAAATATGCGGACAGCACAAAGTGTGCTGTCCGCATAATTTTCTCAGTACATAGTGTCCGTCAAAAAATAAAACATGTCCTATTCTAATCCGAAAATTGCGGATAAAACTTTATTGGAATAGGAAAATGTATTCTTCTATCCGTTTTTTTTTGCGGATCCGCAAAAAACGGATGACAAACGGAAAGAATTCTTGGAAAATAGGATCCGCAAAAAACGGACGTGTGAATGGACCCTAAAGCTTACTCCAGGTTTAGGTGGGCAGCGATATACAATCCACACTCATACCTTGGGTCCTGGCGACAAACTGATCCATAATGTCTCTCGCTTTTGTTTGCTAGCGAAGGGGTACTCGAATGATATGGCCACTTTACCCACACAGCAAGAGTAGACTAAAAAAACAAACAAAATAGAGCATGGAAAGTGCTGAAGCTAAAGATTCAATTTGCAGACATGGTGGACAAAAATAACAAAGGATCCGCTGGAATAGCTATTCTGGGGAAGAGATTTTCAATACTTTGTTCCAGAGAGCACTGTTCTGAAGACTACATACTGGCGCTGCCCAAACGACTTTCTCCTTTATTTATCGCCCAGTGATCAACTTTCCAGCTTTTGCTGCCCATGACCCTTCTCAGGCATTGTGGCTTAGACCGTTCAGGAATATGACAGAGGTAATTTCTCCTGTCAAAGAAATCTTAAAATAGGCCAAAACCTAGTAACCTCAGGCTTTTAATGAAGAATCACTAGCTACATCTCAGCTCTGAAGGCAGGTAAGTACTCTTGACTGCTCTGGCACCATCTTGTCTTGTACTTTTAACTACTTCTGTCTGGTACAGTACTTACACCTATCAATATGTTTGGTAGTTACACCTATGGCCACATCTCTGCAACAACAAACATATTTAAAGGCAATGGACGTCTACCGAATACTTTTAGTGCAAACTGACTTCTAATATTTAGCGTATTACAATACAATGCCGGCTGCGGTCCTCATTCTGTAAGACAGTTCTCTGACAGCTCTCTCCTTTCCTGAAGCTAAAATGTAGAAATAAAATAAACTTAAAGCAAATAGGATTTGAGCTTATGAAGGAGAGGACCTGTCACCACAAAATGCAGTCTGATCTGTAGGCAGCATGTTATAGAGCAGGAGCAGTGAACAATGACATCAGAAAGAGCAGAGATTTAAATGTATAAATTACAAGTTTTACTGAATCTTTTCCCACAAAAATATGTATCAATCTTCTCAGCTACTCCTGCTCTATAACATGCGGCCTGCAGATTGTTCTCTTTAATACTCTAAGGCCCCTTTCACACGGGCGTGATTTCCGCGCAGGTGCAATGCGTGAGGTGGACGCATTGCACCCGCACTGAATCCGGACCCATTCATTTCTATGGGGCTACGCACATGAGCGGTGATTTTCACGCATTACTTCTGCGTTGCGTGAAAATCGCAGCATGCTCTATATTTTGCATTTTTCACGCAACGCAGGCCCCATAGAAGTGAATGGGGCTGCAGGAAAATAGCAAGCATCCGCAAGCAAGTGCGAATGCGGTGCGATTTTCCCGCATGGTTGCTAAGAGACAGGACCTGATCTTTATTACTTTCCCTTATAACATGGTTATAAGGAAAAATAATAGCATTCTTAATAAAGAATGCATTGTAAAATGATGAGGAAGGGGTTAAAAATAAAAAACGTAACTTACCTTAGCCACTTGATCACGGAGTTGGCGATCTCTTCTGTCTTCTTCTTCAAGCATTAGCTGCCATCTAAAGGACCTGTGGTGACGTCACATCACATGGTCCAATCACATGGTCCATCACCATGGTGATGGACCATGTGATTGGACCATGTGATGAGCTCAGCGACGTCATTACGGGTCCTTTAGCCGACAGCTAATGAATGAAGAAGACAGAAGAGATCGCAACTACGCGATCAAGTGGATATGGTGAGTTAATTTTTTTATTTTTAACCCCTCCATCCACATTTTACTTTGCATTCTGAATTGAGAATGCTATTATTTTCCCTTATAACCATGTTATAAGGGAAAATAATAAAATCTCCAGAATACTCAACCCGAAACCGGACTTAAGTGATGAAGTCTGGGTTCGAGTCTGGGTACCAAACATGCCGATTTTTCCCACACGCGTGCAAAGCGCATAAAAGGCTTTGCACTCGTGAGGAAAAATCGCGCATTTTCCCGCAACGCACCCGCCTCTTATCCGGGCGTCAAACATGACGCCAGTGTGAAAGAGGCCTAATAGTGACATGACCATGACATTTTAGAATACAAGTTCTTACTGAACACTCCTCTTCCGAGGTCTGAATACATCCGGATTTGTCATTTCTCACACAACATGCAGAGTGCTTCTCTTTTTCTCTTTTCTTCTGAATTAAACTGTATACTTGCTGGTCTTGTCTCATACATGGTGAAAATTTTGCTCCAAGGTGTATTAAATCTTCCTGGAAGAAATTACAATCCACAAGCAAGGAAAGTTTATTCATACAATAGATTTAATACATTTTGGTTCATTTTTTTTTCATTTTAAACAGAAAGCACCTATTCATTTTAACACATTCTCCTTTAGTGGCATCCCTTCCTGGCAAGGAACCTTAGTTACTTATACTTTAATGCTACAGGCAATCAAAATGATGGAACACCTACTGTCCTCCCAATACTACAATACTAGACAACACTACAAATACTGATGTCAAACAAAAAAGGTCTGAAGGTACAGAGAGTGAAAGAAGTGAGCTTTCACAAGAATTCACTATTTTCAGGACTGAGATAAAGCTGAAATGCGTGGAAAACCAAGCGACCACAAGATAATAAAATGAATGTACAGAACATCAGTGTATAAGACTGCTCCTGTGTCTCTATTTACACAGTACAGAATTTTACAGATCAAATATCTTCAAAACAAGAGGAAATTACATATCTAAGGCTACTTTCACACTAGTGTTTTTGCTGGATCCAGGAGGGCTCAGCAAAAACGCTTCTGTTACTGATAATACAACCATGTGCATCCGTTATGAACAGATCCGGTTGTATTATCAGTAACACCGCCAAGACTGATCCGTCATGAACACCATTAAATGTCAGTGGGGGACGGATCCGTTTTCTATTGTGTCAGAGAAAACAGATCCGTCCCCATTGACTTGCATTGTGGGTCATGACGGATCCGTCTTCCTCCACATCCCAGGACAGAAAGCAAACCACAGCATGCTGCGGTTTGCTCTCCGGTATGAGAACGGAATGCATTCCAGAGCATTCCGCTCTGTTTAGGTACGTTTTGTCCCCATTGACAATGAATGGGGACAAAACTGAAGCATTTTTTTCCGGTATTGAGACGGATATGACGGATCTCAATACCGGAAAATATTAACGCTGGTGTGAAAGTAGCCTAACTCTCATTTTCAAACTACTGTATATCATTGCCGCTCCACAGAGCAATCCCGTAACTGCTTTATTTCAGATAATGTCATTTTCATCAAAAACTCATGTATAAAGAATATTATTATAGGAAAAGAAACGGATTACAAAAGGTTTCATGAAAAGTTGTGGGAATTCATGACAAATCATTACACGGTGGAGACGCTAGACGCTCCTTTTATCTGTGGTCATTGCAAGGCACTGGAAACAGACACCTCCTCTTACTAAACAA
>CM065590.1:309597919-309740637 GCA_033119425.1 Bufotes viridis
AACATCTGGATTTACCCGAAGATGAATCCAACCTAGGGTCTGGGGCAATATTGAAGTCTCCTCCGACAATTAAACAACCTTCACTAAACGTGCTAAGTAATTTGATTGTAGGTCTCATAAACATCAATTGTCGCTCATTGGGCGCGTAAATGTTGGCAAAGGTAAAAAGGGTTTCACCTATATATCCCTTTAAGAAAATATACCGGCCTTCCGGATCTGTGAGAATGTCTGTTTTCTGAAAGTCTACTCGTCTATGGAAGGCTATAGAAACACCTTTTGTTTTTTTTGAGCGGAGTGCAGGCATTGAACCACAATCTATAGTATTTATTTTTCATGACCGGGGTTGAGTTTTTGCGGAAATGTGTTTCTTGTATGAATAGAACATCTGTCTGTTTTTTCCTAAAATAGTGTAGGACTTGGCCTCTCTTGGAGGGGATATTTAGACCATTAGCATTGAAGGATGTAAAATGCAGTGTCGACATATTCAAAGACAACTGAGAATAATGGGCAATAGTTATAAAATGGGAAATTGAATGTTAAGTACGTTAAAAGGGAAGGAGTATCAGGTGTAGCTAGCGGATTGGATGGGGGAGGGGTACTCCTCCACAATGTAGAGGAACAGTACCTGAAATATGGGCGAGACTGTATCAGTCTGGCTAAGTAGCAAGACTGATGATCTACACACTCAGGTGAGAAATCGTCTCAGTGGGGGGGGGAGTCAAAATTGGTGAACTTCATGAACTGGAATAAGAGTAAATAGGCATACCTTTATGTAAAGGTAGGTACAAGCTTAGATACAGTAAGACATAAAGGGGTGTAACCCCAGACCAACAAACAAAGAAAATAAACATTGTATAATATGAACAACTGTGTGACAACGGTTTCAGAACCTTGAAATTGAAAAAAACATCTAACCCATGTATACTCAAATGGAATCACCCGTGTATATAACACAGGAGGCAGTAAACATATTCGAAAATCACAAATAGAACATAGTAATACTGAACCCATAAGCATCATTTATGTGTGAGAGAAACAGTAAAAGGATATGTTATGGGATGGGTCATCCCGGGGTATGATGTCTCAGTTCTGGATTGGATCCTCTGGGATTCTTCCTGGGGGCCCTGGGTCTGTGTGAGCCATCGTCCTCCCTTCTTCTTGTCACTGGGGTAGTCGCTTGTTCCCATTTATTCAATGCTGGCAGAGTGGGAGGTGGTGGAAGCATTTCTTCTGGAATCCATTCCGGCACAGAGATGTATTCCATATTCAGTTTATCTAAGGCAAAGGCTAAGTCCTCAGGAGACCTCACAGTTAACTGCTTTCCATTATGGCTCAGAAGGAGCCCAAACGGGTATAGCCACCGATATTTAATATGTTTGTTTCGCAGTTCTCTAGTGAACGGGATTAATTGTCTACGTTTCTCCAGAGTAAACCGGGACAAATCTTGAAAAATCGTGATGGTTTCCCCCTCAAACTCAATGATTTTTTCGAATCTGGCCTTTTTTAAGATCTCTTCTTTTATTGAAAAGCTTAACAAGTAACAGAGAATGTCCCGAGGTGAATCAGTCGAAGCAGATCTAGGGCGGTAAACTCGGTGCACCCTCTCAAGCCCCAAGTCGGAGTCCGGTTCTTTCCCTAAAATCCGGCAAAAAATCGTTGAAATGACCTTTGGAACATCTTTGTCCTCCACTGATTCCGGGACTCCTTTTATTCGTAGGTTGTTTCGCCTTGACCTGTTCTCGAGGTCATCTAGGTGTAGTTGTAAATCTCTTATTTCCATCTGTTGAGACTTAACTTTCTCTTCTAGGTACGAGGCGTGATTCACAATCCTATCGCTGGATTCCTCCACAGAATCTATTCTCTCATTCAATTGTTGAATTTCTAGCTTTATTTCAGAGAGATCACTTTTGATGGATGTGGCCATCTCTTTAAATAGACCTTTTATGTTCTCTATAGTTGGTAAGCTCTTAATGTGCTCTCGTAGGTCGTCCTGTTCTTGCGGGTCATCTTCTTCAGAATCGGACGCAGAACGCATCCTGTTGATATTTGTCGTGAGTTTTGGGTGTCTTAACTGGTTTGAATTCAGGGGCATCCGGGCATAATTTTTGATCCCTTGAGGTACTTTGAGAGCGTTTTGGAGTCTTGGGTAATTTGCTCCCCTCTAGAAGGTGCCTCGGTTTGCCCATGATAGTAACTAGGAAGAGGGTAATTAGATGAGTTGTAGGATCAGATGATCTTAAGACACTCAGTTGAAGAACGTGAAACTATCAACAAATTAGCTTGAAGTTTTACAGTTGTTCAGCTATTAGGTCTGGGGTTGTTCCCCTATGTAGAGGAGTTAGTACATTTTAGACCCCACAGGAAATAGATGTGGCAATTCAGTATAGTCTGGGACGCTTGACAGATTCCCTGAAAGTCCGTTCCAGATCTGAGTAAATGAAATGTGAAGAATCAGGGATAATTAACTTCCTTTTGTGATGAGCTGATGTAACTGCGTTTTTTTTTTTTTTTTTTTTTTTTTTCGATGCGATTTTTTTTTTTTTCCGATGCGATTTTTCGCTGATCAAATTATCGCAATGAATTATCACAATCCGTTCTGAAGTGCAGCTTTGAATCGGGGGAGTTAGTGCACAATAATGCGAAGTAATGCGATTTTGAATGTATGCGATTATTTCTCATGTAAAGAATCGCATGCCGCTTCCGCAAGATCGGGAGATACTAGAAGACAGTTACTGTAAAGTGAGTCCTCCCCGGGGGGTTCGGGGATGTAGGTTTGTGGGGGAAAGTCTCTTACCCCAGGTTCAGAGGCTCTCCTGGTCCGTCTGCTTCACCCGATCCTTCCACTACACAGAGTTCAGAGCGCGGGAAATCATTCTAATGGAGGAGCCGCGCAGCATTCAGTGTAGCTTGTAGAGGAGAGCTGTGCAACATAAACATAACTCAGTAGTTGACCGGAGCGTACTGGGTCCGGTTCTGGTGGTTTAGTAATGTTCCCACTTGAGGCAGGTTGCACCGGAGTTGCTTGAGAGCGCTGGTGTTATGTAATTTAGCCCACGGCTTCAGGCTGTACAGCAGGCCGCAAAAATTAAAGTTCAGCAAAAGTCCAAAACTTGGTGTCTTCGTGTTCTGGAAGCTTCCCTGGTACCGAATCTGGTGTTTCTTCTGGGTTTTATCCAGGAATTAACCCTTGTTTTAATGATTTAAGCACACACTGCACAGAGCACATAGAAAAGCTTCTTCCTGCTCCTGCGGTTAGCTCCGCCCCCCCCCCTATTTAACTCTTTTTACTGTCATGACTGCCCCATTGTCTGGGTGTCAGGGGCCTATATGTCGTTTAATCATTTGTTGTCTTAGTGGGAGATATTAAACTCTTTTTACTGTCTAATTACCACCCCATTGTCTGGGTGTCAGCGGCCTAAATTTCACGTTCTTGCTTGCTGTCTTGGTGGCAGACATTTAACACTGCAGGCAGACATGAATCCTTTTAGGCTGTGATGAGAACTTCAACTCCCATAGCATTCCCACCTGATGCCACTCCTACATCCTATTCCACCTTCTCCTCCAAGTTGCCTATTGATATTGGTTAATTTTTATTTATTTTATTTTAGGTCATTTCCCTATCCACATTTGGTTGCAGGGGATTTTCCTACATTTTTCTGCCTTTTGCAGCCCTCTAGCCCTTTCCTGGGCTATTTTACAGCCTTTTAGTGCCCAAAGTTCATGTCCCCATTGACTTCAATGAGGTTCGGGTTCGGGGTGAAGTTCGGGTCGAGTTCGGATCCCGAACCCGAACATTTTCGGAAGTTCGGCCAAACTTCTCGAACCCGAACATCCAGGTGTTCTCTCAACCCTAACCGTGACGCTCCATGACTAGAGATGAGCGAACTTTAAAAGTCCGGTGTTCGCGTTCGGTTGTGGTAAGTCACGCATCCCATTATGGATTCCACTATAGCGGCATATGGAATCCATAAGGAGCGGCTGCCACCAACCCGAACTGTTGAACAGCCGAAGGACCTGGGGTGACGTCACTGTCATGTGATCAGTGCAGGGGTGTGGCTCAGCACTGGATTTGATCCCGTGCTGAGCCACGCCCCCTGCACTGATCACATGACAGTGATGTCACCCCAGGTCCTTCAACAGTTCGGGTTGGTGGCAGCCGCCCCTTATGGATTTCATATGCCGCTATAGTGGAATCCATAATGGGATGCGCGACTTACCACAACCCGAACGCCGAACACCGGACTTTTTTTTAAAGTTCGCTCATCTCTATCCATGACCTTCCCAGGAGTTTGTATTCGGCGTTGCTGTTATAAGTGGTAAAATCTTTTGTGACTTATTTTGATGGAAAAAAAATAGTATTCAGTGTTAATTGCTGAATTATATGCATTAAAATCTTTTTTTTAATTATTTTGGTGAAAAAAAATTGTATTCAGCATTAAGCGCTGCACTTATATGCGGTAAAATCTTTTTTGAATTATTTCAGTGGAGAAAAAACTTGTATTCAGTGTCAATCGCTGAATTATATGCGGTAAAATCTTTATAAAACTATTTCGGTGAAAAAAAACTTATATTCAGCATTAAGCGCTGCGCTTATATGCGGTAAATAGAGATGAGCGAACATTTAAAAAAAGTCTGTTGTTCGGGGTTCGGGTGGTGGTTAATCGCGCATCCCATTATGGATTCCACTATAGCGCATATGGAATCCATAAGGGGCGGCTGCCACCTATCCGAACTGTTGCACAGTCGAAGGACCTGGGGTGACGTCACTGTCATGTGATCAGTGCAGGGGGCGTGGCTCAGCACGGGATTAAATCCAGTGCTGAGCCACGCCCCCTGCACTGATCACATGACAGTGACGTCACCCCAGGTCCTTCGGCTGTGCAACAGTTCGGGTAGGTGGCAGCCGCCCCTTATGGATTCCATATGCGCTATAGTGGAATCCATAATGGGATGCGCGATTAACCACCACCCGAACCCCGAACAACGGACTTTTTTTAAATGTTCGCTCATCTCTAGCGGTAAATCTTTTTCTAGATATTTTGGTGGTAAAAAATCTTGTATTTAGCCTTAAGTGCTGCACTTATATGCAGAAAAATCTTTTTTTAATTATTTTGGTGGAGAAAAAACTTGTATTCAGCATTAAGCACTGCACTTATATGTGGTAAAATCTTTTTTTAATTATTTTGTTGGAAAAAAATCTTGCATTCCGCATTAATGCTGCACTTATATGCGGAAAAATCTTTTGTGAATTATTTTGGTGGAAATACAAATTTCCACCTCCTCCATTAACTTTCTCATCTCTTCATTATCATCAGACACACAAACTTTACACCCCCCAGCTTAATATATAAGTGGTGCCAACACCACCTAGGAGCAAATAAAGGTAAATGATACTGCCAAAGGGAATTACAGCACGATACCACAAAACATTTGATATGACATTTAGCAAGAGTTTAAAATGCACACACATAGCACATAGTGGGAGACTGCACCAAGATGAATCAGGCGTGGATCAGCCAGGATTTCCACACACCAATGCCTGATGCATCAGACTATATCATCCATGATGCCACACCAACAATTTGACAAAAGAGACCAGTTTCTTCTGGCTACCTGCCTCAGCTACTATTCTGATGCAGTTCCCCGCCTGATGCCACACATCTGATGCCAAGTAGTGATGTCGCGAACATAAAATTTTCAGTTCGCGAACAGCGAACGCGAACTTCCGCAAATGTTCGCGAACATGCGAACAGTGCGAACCGCCATAGACTTCAATAGACAGGCGAATTTTAAAAAACAAAGGGACTCCTTCTGGCCACAATAGTGATGGAAAAGCTGTTTCAAGGGGACTAACACCTGGACTGTGGCATGCCGGAGGGGGATCCATGGCAAAACTCCCATGGAAAAATATCTAGTTGACGCAGAGTGTGGTAAGTTGTAATCGCAATGCGATTAATACAGGTTATATTAATCGCATTGTGATTACAACTTAGATCTGAGTTCCTAATGGTTGTATTGCTAGAATATAACGAAGATTGAGAATAGGAACCCAGCTCTAAGTTGAATTCGCAATGCGATTAATATAACCTGTATTAATCGCATTGCGATTACAACTACTAAGATGGATGCCATCCTTGCTTTTTGATGGGAGGTGGGAGGGTCTGGGAGGGAGACTGATGTACTAGCCCTAAAAGGGCTTTTTGGGGTGCTGTCAGGACGCAGTCCTTACAGCAGAGATCTGATGAGTCTTTCAGGACTGGAGTGGACACTGAATACACTAGCCTAGCTATCGATTTCCCTATTAAATCTCAGCAGCAGCTACACTGTCCCTCCTCTCACTAAGACTGCAGCTTCCGAATGAATCTAAAATGGATGCTGTGTCCAGGAGATGGGAGGATCTGGGAGGGAGGGTATGCTAATTGGCTGGAATGTGTCTGCTGACTGTGAGGTACAGGGTCAAAGTTTACTCAATGATAGGGGTGGACCTAACATCGCATATGTTCGCCCGCCGCGACGAACGCGCACAAGTTATGTTCGCCGGGAACTACTCGCCGGTGAATAGTTTGGGAGTTGGGACATCATATTTGCGAACTTAACTTAGAGATGGGTTCCTAATGGTTGTATTGCTAGAATATAACTAAGATTGGGAATTTAGCTCTATATTCTCAATCTTCGTTATATAATTCTAGCAATACAACCATTAGGAAACCCAGATCTAAGTTGAATTTGCAATGCGATTAATATAACCTGCATTAATCGCATTGCGAATTCAACTTAGAGCTGAGTTCCTAATGGTTGTTGTATTGCTAGAATATACGTTATATTCTAGCAATACAACCATTAGGAACTCAGCTCTACGTTGTAATCGCAATGCGAATAATACTTACAATTATTAATCGCTTTGCGAATCCATTTAATGCCTCTATTTGATTGTATATGACGGTTGACTATGACTACCACCAATGTTCTGCTGCCCCGAGGCAAGATATCTGAACCCCAGGGGCCATTTGGGCGTTTTTGATAGAAAACGCATCAAAAACGCATTTGCGTTTTTAATTTTTTAGTTTAATTTTTGTGTATTTTGCCACATTTGGTTGCATATTTACATTTGGTATAGGCAAATATGGTAGTCTAGATCATTACTCTGCCCAAATCTATATTCAGCTACATGGCTTAGAAAATATGCTGTCAAACAATGATCCTAGGTTTTGGTATAGACACATGATCTAGACTACCATATTTGCCTATACCAAATGTAAATATGCAACCAAATGTGGCAAAATACACAAAAGAATAAACTAAAAAATGAAAAAATTATAAAAACGCAGATGCGTTTTTTATGCGTTTTTTATGCGTTTTCTATTAAAAATGCCCAAATGGCCCCTGAGGTTCAGATATCTTGCTTTGGAGGCAGCAGAACGTTGGTGGTAGTCATAGTCAACCGTCATATACAATCAAACAGAGGCATCAAATGGATTCGCAAGCGATTAATAATTGTAAGTATTATTCGCATTGCGATTACAACTAGAGCTGAGTTCCTAATGGTTGTATTGCTAGAATATAGCGTATATTCTAGCAATACAACAACCATTAGGAACTCAGCTCTAAGTTGAATTCGCAATGCGATTAATGCAGGTTATATTAATCGCATTGCAAATTCAACTTAGATCTGAGTTCCTAATGGTTTTATTGCTAGAATATAATGAAGATTGAGAATATAGCGCTATATTTGTTATCTTCGTTAATATATTCTAGCAATACAACCATTTGGAACTCAGATCTAAGTTGTAATCGTAATGCGAATAATACAGGTTATATTAATCGCATTGCGATTTACAATTACTAACACTGCAGCTTCAGAATGAATGTAAGATGGATCCTATCCTTGCGTTTAGATAGGAGGTGGGAGGGTCTGGGAGGGAGGGTATGCTGATTGGCTGGAATGTGTCTGCTGACTGTGAGGTACAGGGTCAAAGTTTGCTCAATGATAAAGTATAGGGGCGAACGCGAACATCGAATATGTTCGCCCGGCAGAGGCGAACGCGAACAAGCTATGTTCGCCGGGAACTGTTCGCCGGCGAATAGTTCGGGCCATCTCTAATGCCAAGTGCTCCTTCTTTCACCCACCAACTTTAGCGGGTACTGGTATTGCCAACTACCTCCACAGTATGTCACCTTGCCACTCTGTGGCCTCGACCTGATGCTGCTGCTGCCACTTCCAGAGTCTGTCATTGTGCCGCTCTGTGGCCTCCTCATGCTGCCATTTCTTTTAACAACAAAAAGCCATGTGGCTGAATGCCCAAAATTGACCCAGATTATCTAAGTCAAGTTTGGGCATTCAGCCACATGGCTTTTTGTTGTTAATTTAAGTATACCTATACCCAGATAGGGTCCAAGTATTATTTCCTACTTATGCTGCCGCCAGCTCCAGACTCTGTTATTGTGCCACTCTGTGGCTTCCTCCTGATGCTGCCGCCACCTCCAGACTCTGTCCTTGTGCCGCTCTTGGCCTACTCATGCTGCCGCCACCTCCCGACTAAGTCATTGTGCTGCTTTGTGGTCTCCTCATGCTGCTGATACATCCAGACTCTGTCATTGTGCTGCTCTGTGGTCTCCTCATGTTGCTGCCAAACCCAGACTCTATCATTGTGCTGCTCTGTGGCCTACTCATGCTGCCGCCACCTCCAGACTATGTCATTGTTCCGCTGTGTGGTCTTCTCATGCTGCTGCCACCTGCAGACTCTGTCATTGTGCAACTCTGTGGCCTACTCATGCTGTCGCCACCTCCAGACTATGTCATTGTGCCGCTCTGTGGTCTCCTCATGGTGCTGCCACCTCCAGACCCGGTCAGTGTGCCACTCGGTGACCTCCTCATACTGCTGCCAACTCCTGACCCTGTCATTGGGCCACTCTGTGTTCTCCTCATACTGCTTCCAGCTCACCACTATGTCATAGGGCCACTCTGTGGACTTCTTATGCTGTTCTCACCCTTCCCACTTCATGATTAGGCCACTATTTTGCCTTTCGGCCTGGCTGACATCATCATTTATCTGACCTTTCTTCTGATCTGTCAGAAGGAAGGAAAAACGAAACACACAACAGATCCTGTCTGTGAAACAGCTTTAAGGCCTGTATGGCCCAATTAGAATTGGCTTATGATTTGGTATCCAAAAGTAGGAGTGGGTAGAAAACACAGAAGACATGCAAATTTTCCACTCACGTGTCATCTCTGTTTTAGATCCACTCAGATTTTTTTTGCTTTTGGCAATACTGATGGATTATTGAGCAAATGCTCACCGAGTGAAGGCGTATGCTCCACAGACAGGATCCGTGTTTTCTGGGTTATTGTTCTGACGGTTTAGCGGAAGGCCAAAATAATCAGTGACGTCAACACAAACTTACTGCTGACACCATCTCCACTCTGTCAGGGGGTTCTACTTGTATAAGCATTTAAAAGAACAGGTTCTGTAGGCATCTATGTGGTATCAGTTGACAAGGGTGTAAAAGGAGTGCGCTTTTTCTTGATGCTAACATCTACCTGTAGGGCTGAGTTGATACTTGAGTTATTTGGTCAGTTTTGGACCCGTGACCGCCCAAATAAGTGAAGTATGCAGTGATTCTTAGTGATGAGCGGCAGGGGCAATATTCGAATTTGCGATATTTCGCGAATATTTATGGGAACATTCGCCTTATATTCGCGAATTTGCGAATTCCTGATCTTCAGGCATTATTTTCTTGATTGCGAAAATTCGCATAGACTGGTATTTAAAAAAAATGAATATTTGCGATTACGAATATATTTTGAGATATTCTAAATATTCGCGAATTCTCAAAGTGCCGATATTTGCGATTAAAATTCGCAATTTGAATATTTGTGATCAACACTAGTGATTCTAAGAGTGACGCCTGTCATCTGCATGTCATACGGACTCACAGTATTATTTCACTACCAAAGCAGACTCCCTATGTGTGTCACTGCAAGGCACAGTGTTCTACACCATCTAAAGGCTCTCAAATGCCAGGAAATAGCCATTTTTTAACCTAATTCGCCGCAAATATATTCGGATCGAATCAAATTTTTTTCAAAAAATTTGGCAAATCGCGAATCAAATTTTCCAAAAACTTGCTTGTCTCTACTAGTCATATCCTATTTAAACCAATACCATATTGTCTTATAATAACTTTACTCAGGGGTCATTTATATATGAGAATGTTATATAGATATATGCCTATTGTACATAGATGGTGGTCAGTTGCTTCCTTAATAGTGAGTGATTTAATGTTTCCAATAATACTGTTACTGAGTAGAAATGTACTATTCACGGATATGCTAAAACCAGAGAACCGTCACTTATATTCTTGATATAATGAATTACTAGCTCTGATGATTAGGCCTCATGCACACGACAGTATTTTTTTGCAGTCTGCAAAACGGGGTTCCGTTGTTCCTTGATCCGTGTTCGTTTTTGCTTCCGTTGTGTTTCCATGTGTCTTCTGTTTTTTTAGCCAACATGACCCAAAAGGTATTACCAAAAGACAGGCTGACAAGTTGCCAAATGCCTGCTAAGGGATCCGCAAAAAATGCGAATGGGGAACGCGGATGACACACGGATGGCCATCCGCATTTTTTCACGGTCCCATTGACTTGAATGGGTCCGTGAACTGTTTTTCGCGGACAAGAATAGGACAGGTTATATTTTTTTGACGGACTGGAATCACGGACGAGGAGGACAAACGGTGCATTTGCCGAGTTTTCCACGGACCCATTGAAAACCAATGGGTCTGCAGAAAATCACGAAAAAATGGTGCAACGGACACGGAATGAAACAACTGTCGTGTGCATGCGGCCTTACTCTGATTTTTATTTAATTTTTGAATGAACTTCTAAGCAACTGATATTCATTTAGTAAAGACCTGACCACCCTGACATTATCTCCCCCAGGGGTTGTTTTCCACTCAACATTATCTCAACTATGGTTTTTGTTTTCTACTTTGCAGGGTAAATAAGATTAAATCGTATAAACTTGCCTTCACACACCGATTTGGTCTTGGTATTTTAGGGCTAAAAAGCTTGACTTGATTAGTGTGTTTTAGCACGTGGCATTTGTAATGGTTTTTGTTGTGTGCCTAAAATTTTTATGGAGGAAACTATGTTCCCACTGGACTGTCTCATTCGCTATACAGCTTTAGGGGAAATAAGTAGTGTTGAGCGAACAGTTCGAGCATAGTTTTTGGGGTTCGAATTTTTGAATTTTGGGGTGACACGGACCCGAACCCGAACATTTTCATAAAAGTTCGGGTTCGGGTTCGTTGTTCGGAGATTTCTATGGCGCATTTTGAAAGCCTGCAAAGCAGCCAATCAACATGCGTCATACTACTTGCCCCAAGAGATAGTCACAGCAATGCCTACTATTGGCATGTCTGTGATTGGCCAAATGCAGCATGTGATCCAGGCTCTATTTAAGCTGGAGTCACGGAGTGCCGCACGTCACTCTGCTCTGATTAGTGTAGGGATAGGATGCAGCTGCTGCGTTAGGGCGAGATAGGCAGGGATTAACTCATCAAAAACACTTAATGAAGTGAAATATCTACAGCTGTGAATCATTAAACTACTGCTAGTGAATTGCTCACTGTTTTTAGGCTGGGCAGACCGTTTTTCTGTCACTTTTTTCTGGGGTTATCGGCGGCGGCCATTTAGTGTCTTGTCGTGCGCCAGGACAAGCTGCCACAAAGTCCATTAATCCCTTAATAGTAGGGTTTTTTTTTTTTTTTTTGCTATATCCTACATCAGGGGCTTGGCTGTGCTTATTTTGTCACCCCTAGTAACTCAGGAAAGATTTTTCTATATATTGAGTGGTTAAACTGAAATTCACTTAAATAGCAATCCCCTGAATCTGGTGTTCCCGCTAGGCTAGCCAGCCAAGTGTAAAACTGTCAGCCACAATAAAACATTTTTTCTGGGGTTGAAATTTAATTTCCAAAAAGCAATCCCCTGAATCTGGAGTTCCAGCTGTGGCTAGCCAAGTGTAAAACTGTCAGCCAAGATATATATATTTTTTGTCTGGGGTTGAAATTTAATTGCCAAAAAGCAATCTCCTGAATCTGGTGTTCCAGCTGTGGCTAGCCAAGTGTAATACTGTCAGCCAAAATATATATTTTTTTTCTGGGGTGAAATTTAATTGCACAAATAGCAATTCCCAGAATCTGGTGTTCCAGCGGTGACTAGATAATTTCCCTAGTGTGCGTCAAAGGATAGATTTTGTTCTGTGGTGAATACAGTTCCAAAAATAAAAATACAGTAAATCTGGTGTTCCAGTTGTTGCAGGCCTAGTTTAAATCTGTCCTTAAAAGGGTATATTTCCTTCTGTGGTGAAATTTAATTGCTAAAATAGCAATTCCATAAATCTAGTGTTCCAGTTGTTTCAGGCCTAGTTTACATCTGTCCGTAAAAGGGTATATTTCTTTCTGTGGTGAAATTTAATTGCTAAAATAGCAATTCCATAAATTTAGTGTTCCAGTTGTTGCAGACCTAGTTTTAATCTGTCTGTAAAAGGGTATATTTCTTTCTGTGGTGAACATTAATTGCTAAAATAGCAATTCTATAAATCTAGTGTTCCAGCAGTTGCAGACCTATTTGAAATCTGTCCTTAAAAGGGTATATTTCTGTCTGTGGTAAAATGTTATTGCTAAAATAGCAATTCCATGATTCTAGTGTTCCAGCAGTTGCAGGCCTATTTGAAATCAGTCCGTAAAAGGGTATATTTCTTTCTGTCTTTAAATTTAATAGCTAAAATAGCAATTCTATAAATCTAGTGTTCCAGTTGTTGCAGGCCTAGTTTAAATCTGTCCTTAAAAGGGTATATTTCTGTCTGTGGTGAAATTTAATTGCTAAAATTGCAATTCCATAAATCTAGTGTTCCAGCAGTTGCAGGCTTATTTGAAATCTGTCCTTAAAAGGGTATATTTCTTTCTGTGGTGAAATTTAATAGCTAAAAAAGCAATTCCATAAATCTAGTGTTCTAGTTGTTGCAGGCCTAGTTTAAATCTGTCTGTAAAAGGGTATATTTTTGTCTGTGGTGAAATATAATTGCTAAAATAGCAATTTCATAAATCTAGTGTTCCAGTAGTTGCAGGCCTATTTAAAATCTGTCCGTAAAAGGATACCTTTCATCCAGGGCCTAAATAATAGGCCTACAATTGATATTCCCCAAAATCAGTGGTTACTGCTGTGCCTGGATTAGTGTAATACGGTACGTAAATAACTAGGCAGATAGTGTTAGGTGCCTTAAAAAAAAAGCGCAAATTTGACAACTTCACATTGGGCCAAATATAATTTTTCTTATTGTGCTGCTTGGTGAACCACAACAATGAGGAAAACATCTAGTAAGGGACGCGGACACGGTCGTGGTGGTGTCAGTGGACCCTCTGGTGCTGGGAGAGGACGTGGCCATTCTGCCACAGCCACACGGTTGGTAAGGCCTGAGCAGGTACAGACACAAGTCAATTGGGTGGCCGTCAGTGGATCCTGCACGTTCACAACATTATCTCCCACCCAGTCTTCTGCAGAAAGCGCCCAGATGGCACCCGAAAACCAAGCCCATCAGTCTGTCACATCACCCCCATGCATATCAGGGAAACTGTCAGAGCCTCAAGTTATGCAGCAGTCTCTTATGCTGTTTGAAGAGTCTGCTGGCAGGGTTTCCCAAGGGCATCCACCTAGCCCTTCCCCAGCGGTGGAAGACATAGCATGCACTGACGCACAACCACTCATGTTTCCTGATGATGAGGACATGGGAATACCACCTCATCAGAGTCAGCAAGATGCTCTATGATGACGAAACACAGGTGCCAACTGCCGCTTCTTACTGCAGTGTGCAGACTGAACAGGAGGAGGTCAGGGAGGAAGACTGGGTGGAAGACGATGCAAAGGACGATGAGGTCATAGACCCCACATGGAATGAAGGTCGTGCCGCTGACTTTCATAGTTCAGAGGAAGAGGCAGTGGTGAGACCGAGCCAACAGCGAAGCAAAAGAGGGAGCAGGGGGCAAAAGCAGAACAGCCGCCGCCAAGAGAGTTTGCCTGCTACTGGCCAGCGCCACCAGGGACCCAGCACCCCAAAGGCAGCTTCAAGGAGTTCCCTGGCATGGCACTTCTTTAAACAATGTGCTGACGACAAGACCCGAGTGGTTTGCACGCTGTGCCATCAGAGCCTGAAGCGAGGCATTAACGTTCTGAACCTTAGCACAACCTGCATTACCAGGCATCTACATGCAAAGCATGAACTGCAGTGGAGTAAACACCTTAAAAGCAAGGAACTCACTCTGGCTCCCCCTACTCCCTTTTCTGCTGCTGCCTCGGCCTCTTCCTCCGCCTCGGGAGGAATGTTGGCACCTGCCGCCCACAAAACAGAGGATGTGCCACCGACAACACCACCTGCGTCACCAAGCATCTCCACCATGTCACGCGGCAGCGTTCAGCTCTCCATCTCACAAACCTTGGAGAGAAAACGTAAATTATCACCTAGCCACCCTCGAGCCCAGGGCCTAAATGCCAGCATTTCTAAACTACTGGCCTTTGAAATGCTGTCATTCAGGCTGGTGGACACAGACAGCTTCAATCAGCTGATGGTCATGGCTGTCCCACAGTATGTTGTTCCCAGCCGCCTCTACTTCTCCAAGACAGCCGTGCCTTCCCTGCACAACCAAGTATCCGATAAAATCAGGTGCGCACTGTGCAACGCCATCTGTGGCAAGGTCCACCTAACGACAGATACGTGGACCAGTAAGCACGGCCAGGGACGCCCTATATCTCCCTAACTGCACACTGGGTAAATGTAGTGGCGGCTGGGCAGCAGGCGGAGAGTTCCTTGGCGCACGTCCTTCCGCCGCCAAGGATCGCAGGGCATCATTCTTTGCCTCCTGTAGCCTCCTCCTCCTACTCGGCTTCCTCCTCCTCTGCTTCCACCAGCTCATCCAGTCAGCCACACACCTTCACCACATCCCTTGCCTGGCGCATGTGCTGAATTTGGTGGTGAAGAAGTTCATTCACAACTACCCCGACATGTCAGAGCTGCTGCATAAAGTGGGGGACGCCTGTGCGCGCTTTAGGCGTTCACATCCTGCCGCTGCTCGTCTGTCTGCACTACAGCGGAACTTTGGCCTTCACGCTCACTGCCTCATATGCGACGTGCCCACCAGGTGGAACTCCACCTTACACATGCTGGAGAGACTGTGCGAGCAGCAGCAGGCTATAGTGGAGTTTAAGCTGCAGCACGCACGCATCAGTCACACTGCAGAACAGCACCACTTCACCACCAATTCGAGTACTCCACCAAAATGGCCAGCGGCGATGACACCGTTATCAGCGTTACAATACCACTTCTCTGTCTCCTTGAGAAAACGCTAAGGGCGATGATGGAAGAGGAGGTGGTCCAGGAGGAGTAGGAGGATGAGAGGTCATTTTTAGCACTTTCAGGCCAGTCTGTTAGAAGTGGCTCAGAGGGAGTTTTTTTGCAACAGCAGAGGCCAGGTACAAATGTGGCCAGCCAGGGCCCACCACTGGAGGACGAGGAGGATGAGGAGAAGGTGGAGGAGGATGAGGAGGAAGCAGGGTCACAGCGGGGTGGCAACCAACACATAAGGCCATTTACCATCACTGGTACGTGGCTGGGGGGATACGGATGACGATGACGATACGCCTTCCACAGAGGACAGCTTGTCCTTATCTCTGGGGAGCCTGGCACACATGAGCGACTACATGCTGCGGTGCCTGCGCAACGAAAACAGAGTTGCCCACATTTTAACGTATGCGGACTACTGGGTTGCCACCCTGCTGGATCCCCGGTACAAAGACAATGTGCCCACCTTACTTTCTGCACTGGGGCGTGATAGGAAGATGCGCGAGTACAAGCGCACGCTGGTAGACTCGCTCCTGAGAGCATTCCCAAATGTCACAGGGGAACAGGTGGAATCCCAAGGCGAAGGCAGAGGAGGAGCAAGAGTTCGCCAATGCAGCTGTGTCACGGCCAGCTCCTCTGAGGGCAGGGTTAGCATGGCAGAGATGTGGAAAGTTTTGTCACCACGCCACAGCTATGTGCACTACCACCTGATACGGAACGTGTTAGCAGGAGGCAGCATTTCACTAACATGGTTGAACAGTACGTCTGCACACCCCTCCACGTACTGACTGATGGTTCGGCCCCATTCAACTTCTGGGTCTCCAAATTGTCCACGTGGCCAGAGTTAGCATTTTATGCCTTAGAGGTGCTGGCCTGCCCGGCGGCCAGCGTTTTGTCTGAACGTGTATTCAGCACGGCAGGGAGCGTCATTACTGTCAAACGCAGCCGCCTGTCCACAGCCAACGTGGACAAGCTGACGTTCATAAAAATGAACTAGGCATGGATCCCACAGGACCTGTCCCTCCCTTATGCAGAATAAACATTTATAACTGCCTCCCCCTTAACCATATATTCTTGTACCCTGGGGCACTTCTTTATTGAATCCTAATTTTGTTAACTTTACCATGATCTTGCGGTGCAACCCAAAGTTGAATGAACCTCTCCTCAATCTGGGCCCCAGGGCCTAAATAACTGAAAGTGGCCTGTTACAATGGTTTGTGACATTAAGCCTGAACCTCTGCCATGCGACCTCTCTTCTTTGTATGGGTGCTGGGGCCTAAATAACTGAAAGTGGCCTTCTCCAGTGGTGGGTGACATGACGCCTGATTCTCTGCTTTGGGATAGATATGTCACGAACATAAAATTTTTCGTTGGCGAACGCGAATTTTCGCAAATGTTCGTGAACGTGCGAACAGGGCGAACCGCCATAGACTTCAATAGACAGGCGAATTTTAAAACCCACAGGGACTCCTTCTGGCCACAATAGCGATGGAAAAGTTGTTTCAAGGGGACTAACACCTGGACTGTGGCATGCCGGAGGGGGATCCATGGCAAACCTCCCATGGAAAATTACGTAGTTGACGCAGAGTGTGGCAAGTTGAATTCGCAATGCGATTAATATAACCTGCATTAATCGCATTGCGAGTTCAACTTAGAACTGAGTTCCTAATAGTTGTATTGCTAGAATATAACGAAGATTGAGAATATAGTGCTATATTCGTTATCTTCATTATATTCTAGCAATACAACCATTAGGAACTCAGTTCTAAGTTGTAATCGCAATGCGAATAATACAGGTTATGTTAATCACATTCAAATCCAACTTCTATAATGCACTATTCATAGATATAGCACTGTATTCGTTACTTCTTTCTATCCCACCACAATTTTTTTATTTATTTTTTATTTTTTTATGTATTTTGCCACATTTGGTTGCATATTTACATTTGGTATAGGCAAATATGGTAGTCTAGATCATGTGTCTATACCAAAACCTAGGATCATTGTTTGACAGCATATTTTCTAAGCCATGTAGCTGAATATAGATTTGGGCAGAGTAATGGTAGCAAATTGCTAGAATATAACGAAGATAACGAATATAGCACTATATTCTCAATCTTCGTTATATTCTAGCAATATAACCATTAGGAACTCAGATCTAAGTTGTAATCACAATGCAAATAATACAGGTTATATTAATAGCATTGCAAATTAAACTTAGGTCTGAGTTCCTAATAGTTGTATTGCTAGAATATAACGAAGATTGAGAATATAGCACTATATTCGTTATCTTCGTTATATTCTAGCAATACAACCATTAGGAACTCAGATCTAAGTTGTAATCTCAATGCGAATAATACAGGTTATATTAATCGCATTGCGATTTACAATTACTAACACTGCAGCTTCAGAATGAAGGATGCTGTCCTTGCATTTAGATAGGAGGTGGGAGGGTCTGGGTGGGAGGGTATGCTGATTGGCTGGAATGTGTCTGCTGACTGTGAGGTACAGGGTCAAAGTTTGCTCAATGATAAAGTATAGGGGCGAACGCAAACATCGAATATGTTCGCCCGCCGCATCAGAGGTGAACAAGCTATATTCGCCGGAAACAGTTCGCCGGCGAATAGTTCGGGACATCTCTACTGTGGGACCTCCCTCCTCTGTCTGGGTGCTGGGGCCTAAACAACTCAAAGTGGCCTTCTCCATGGTGGGTGATATGAAGCTTGATTCTGTGCTATGGGACCTCTCTCCTTTGTCTGGGTGCTGGGGCCTAATTAACTGAAAGTGGCCTTCTCCAGTGGTGGGTGATATGACGTCTGATTCTCTGCTGTGGGACCTCTCTCCTCTGTCTGGGTGCTGGGGCCTAAATAACTGAAAGTGGCCTTCTCCAGTGGTGGGTGATATGACTCCTGATTCTCTGCTGTGGGACCTCTCTCATCTGTCTGGGTGCTGGGGCCTAAATAACTGAAAGTAGTCTTCTCCAGTGGTGCGTGATATGACACCTTATTCCTTGCTGTGGGACCTCTCTCCTCTGTCTGGGTGCTGGGGCCTAAACAACTGAAAATGGCCTTATCCAGTGGTGGGTGATATGATGCCTGATTCTGTGCTGTGGGACCTCTCTCCTCTGTCTGGGTGCTGGGGCCTAAATAGCTCAAAGTGGCCTTCTCCAGTGGTGGGTAATATGACACCTTATTCATTGCTGTGGGACCTCTCTCCTCTGTCAGGGTGCTGGGGCCTAAATAACTGAAAGTGGCCTTCTCCAGTGGTGGGTGATATGAAGCCTGATTTTATGCTATGGGACCTCTCTCCTCTGCCTGGGTGCTGGGGCCGAAATAACAGAAAGTGACCTTCTCCATTGTTGGGTGACTTGAAGCCTGATTCTCTGTCATGGGACCTCTCTCCAATTGATATTGGTTAATTTTTATTTGTTTTATTTTATTTTAATTCATTTCCCTATTCACATTTGTTTGCAGGGCATTTTCCCTACATTTTGCTGCCTTTTACAGCCCTCTAGCCCCTTCCTGGACTATTTTACAGCCTTTTAAGTGACCAAAAGTTTGGTTTCCCATTGACTTCAATGGGGTTCGGGTTCGGGAGGAAGTTCGGGTCGAGTTCGGATCCCGAACCCGAACATTTTCGGGAAGTTCGGCTGAACGTCTCGAACCTGAACATCCAGGTGTTCGCTCAACTCTAGAAATAAGCATTGCTACAAAAAAAAGCCACACATTACACATGTGTTTTTTAGAGGCTATGGAAGTCTGTGGAAGTCTGTGGGAGAAAAATGCAAGGCAAGGTAAAATTTGCTTATTTCTATATTAAAATACATTTATATTTTCTCTGTATATGTAAGCACTAGGTAGATGCAGGAGCTCAACACTACTGTGCTGCTATACTGTATTGAGAGTGCATTAGAAAGGTTTTTTTTTTTTTTTAGTTATTTAATTATTATTTATACCCTTTATTTATTCATTTAGGTGAGCCATAAAATTTTTGTTCTTTTTAAAAACCACAAAACCCCTAAAGACCGCTGGGGAAAAAATGTGAGACATCAGCCTAAGGCCTCATGCACACGAACGTTTTTTTTGCGGGTGTAGGGGCCGTTTTTATGAGTTCCGTATACGGTCCGTATACGGACCCATTCATTTCAATGGGTCCGCAAAAAAAATGGAAGTGTTTCTGTATGCATTCCGTTTCCGTGTTTCCGTTTTTCCGTTCTGTGGAAAGATAGAACATGTCCTATTATTGCCCGCAAATCACGGTCCGTGGCTCCATTCAAGTCAATGGGTCCACAAAAAAAACGGAACGCATACGGAAATGCATCCGTATGTCTTCCGTATCCGTTCCGTTTTTGCGGAACCATCTATTGAAAATTTTATGCCCAGCCCAATTTTTTCTATGTAATTACTGTATACTGTATATGCCATACGGTAAAACGGAACGGAAAAACGTAACGGAAACGGAAACACAACGGAAACACAACGGATAACAAAAACGGAACAACGGATCCGTAAAAAAAACGGACCGCAAAACCATACGGTCGTGTGCAATAAGCCTAAGGCTACATGCACACGACCGTTGGTGCTTTGCGGTCTGCAAACCGTGGATCCGCAAAACACGGAAGCTGCTCTGCATTCCGTTCTGCAATTTGCGGAACGGAATGCGGCCCATTGTAGAAATGCCTATTCGTGTCCTCAAAATGGACAAGAATAGGACATGCTCTATTTTTTTTGTGGGGGCACGGAACGGAGCAGCGGATGCGGACCGCACACGGAGTGCTGTCCGCATCTTTTGCGGCCCTATTAAAGTGAATGGGTCCGCGCCCGAGCCGCAAAATATGCGGCTCGGACGCGGACCACAACAACGGCCGTGTGCATGAGGCCTAAAGGTGCTTGTTGCCACTTTCTCCACTTTTCTTTTTTTCAATTAGTCATAGTCAAAGGCCTCAGTCACACGACAGTGGTAATGGCTGTTTGACAGACACTTTTTTAACAGCTGGCACAAGGCCACTTTCAGAACCATTGCAGTCTATGGGGCTATTCAACATGGCTATTTTTTAATGTAAAGTGAATAATGGACATCCAATAATAGAACAAGTCCTATTTTTGGCCATTTGGATTGTCAGAGAGATCCTATTGAAATTAATGAGCCTGTCTTTAAGAGTACGTTCACACAACGACATTTGTCGGGTGACAAAAAGTCGCACTATTGTTGCGCGCCAATTTTCATAATGGGAGTCTATGGTGTCACATTGCGACATGCTGCAACTGCAACGCTACAGTCGCAAAAAATCCATTCAAGGTGGATTTTTCTGCGACTGTCGCATCGCAGTCGCAGCATGTTTCATGTCGTAATGCGACACCATAGACTCCCATTATAAAAATTGTCGCGCGACATTGGTGCGACAAAATGTCACGCGACAACTGTTGCAGTGAAGTTGTGCCGTATTTGTCGCGCGACAAATGTCGTCGTGTGAACCTACCCTAATGGCCATTGAACCAGAAGTACAACAATCTAATGGCTATTAAAAACAGGTACACCATGAAAAAAAATACTCACCAAAGGCATGCATAGGAACACTCACTGCTGCATCCAGTGTGGATCAAGAGCAGTGTTCCTGCATGTTCCTGTCAGGGGTGGGGGAGCATCACAATATATATATATATATATATATATATATAGATATAGAGAGAGAGAGAGAGAGAGAGAGAGAAAGTAAAGTCCTAGGAAGCACCATCCATGAAAACAGCGGGTGCAATGTCCAATTGCAGGATCCGGCAATCCCCAGCAGTATAAAATGAAAGAAGTTGGACTGCACTCCAAAAAATCCGTGATAGATAAAAAGAAAAATTGGGTGAATAAATTTTTATCTATCACGGATTTTTTGGAGTGCAGTCCAACTTCTTTCATTATATATATATATATATATATATATATATATATACATTTATATTCAGGGCCATTTTATATATACTGAGAGCACAAGGAAGGGGAGCATTATATCTACAAAATGCACTGTGGTGAGCATGAGATATATATTCTGGATATCCTAGGGGCACTATTTGGAGACAATGAGACATTATGCAGGGATCACAATAGGATCCAATATATATACTGGAGCCAATACAGAGGGGCATTATTTATACTGGTGGCACTATGTGGGCTATCACAGTATATGTCCTGGGGACACTAGAGGGGCATTATATATACTGAGAACACTGTAGTGTTTGGGTTAAAAAGAAAAGCCAATGAAGCTTATTCCATTTTTTAAATGGTAGTTAAAAATAGATGCAAAATGTACATTAGACAAACAGAAAATAGATGCACACAAGGATGTGAAATGACAGTTAATGTTATTATGTTTTATAAACAAGGATTATGAAAATGGTATGTTCTGTGCAAGTCCTGACTTTCAATGCAATTGCACTAGGGTTCTATTTAGACCTTTTTGTCCCTACAGTTATATACTGTGACTAAATATGTCATCAGAATGCATTAAGACTTATGCAAGCATTTATCAGAGCCCATTGAAACAGGCAAATGAAGGTAATTGAATATAGCCAGCTGTTATCAGCATACTGGAAACAATGTAATGTAGCAAAGCAGCAGAGCAGCAAAATATGTTTGCCTATACACCACAGAAAAAAAAACAGTAAATCGAGTTGATTCATAAAGTAGATAATGTAGGAAGACTTTCTTTTTGTCACCCTGCATTAGCCTAATAAATGTCAAAAAAGCAACAGCAAAATGTGCTAAATTTACTGCATGTAGACTTTTTATTCTAATTCACTCAAAGTTCTAAGAGGACAAAGCAGATTAGAGGTAATAGAAACATTAGGGAGATTTACTAAGAGTTGTGGCTACAATTGCACAGAAAAACTAACATATATGCTGCACGCCAGATTTATTCTGTGGTTTTAACCCTGTTTGTTTCTCACTAGGCAGCATTGAAAAGATATACAAAAACAAACTTTTAGCAGCTCTCCCCTGCGTTCATTTGCAGCACCTGGGTCGTACTGGCAATAGCAAATCCAACAACCATGAAAAAATCTGTCTCCAATTAGCAAAGTGAAAAATCATATCTTTCTTTCAGCCTTTTTAAAATTTCCAGCACAAGAAATAGTTACGCGTTTCGGACCATTTTAACGGGGTCCTTCTTCATGAAGAATGACCCCCACTAAACGTGTAACTATTTGTTGTGCTGGAAATTTTTAAACAACCACTAAAATCAAGATACGATTTTTCACTCTGTTAATTGGAGCCGGATTTTTTCAACTTTGTTGGATTTAGCATTGAAAAAATGTCTAGAAAAGGGTGCATGAACAGCATTAATAAATCTGTTCTATTGTGTATCATAAGGTACATGCAGGTGCATCTTAATAAATTAGAATAGCATCGAAAAGTTAATTTATTTCAGTAATTCAAGTAAAAAAGTGAATCTCTGAGGCCTCTTTCACACGGGCGTCACGTTTGACGCCCAGATAAGAGGTGAATGCGTTGTGGGAAAATGCACGATGTTTCCGCGCGAGTGCAAAAGGTTTCAATGTTTATGTTTTTTTTTTTTATAGTGTAAGTCCAAACTGCAATTTTTGTATTTTTTATCCTGATTATATTTTAAGAAGAAATCAAGTATGTATTTATATTTCATGGTTTTCTGTTTTGGGCGAGGTGTACATTATCACCATACAGCGTTATTTATTTTGTTTTTGGTTTTCTCTTAGGCCTCTTGCACACGACTGTATGGCTTTCTCAGTGTTTTGCGCTCCTTTTTTTCCGTTGTGTTTCAATTCCGTAGTTCCGCAAAAAATCTCCGTATGGTTTCCATATGCGATCCTTTGTTTGCGGATCGCAAAGAGAAACATAACATTTTTAGTAATTAATGTAATGTACAGCAATGTGTTTTAACAGTAAACACATGGGCAAAGTGGGCATGGATACGCAAAAAACAGAAGACATACAGATGTGTTACGTATGCATTCTGTATTTTTTTTGCGGACCCATTGACTTGAATGGAGCCATGGATTGTTATTTACAGGCAATAATAGGACAAGTTCTATCTTTTAACAGAACGGATATATGGAAATACGGAAATGGAATGCATGCGGAGTACAATACATTTTTTTTGCGGAACCATTGAAATGAATGGTTCCACATATGGACCGCAAATGGAATCTGGAGTAAGACTGCACCTTTTTTGCACTTCTAAAAAGTCACAGTTGATAAATCCAGTATAAGGCTACATTCACACGACAGTTGTTTTTCTCGGCTTCTGTTTCAGTTTTTTGCAGATAGGACAGGAACCCATTCATTTCAATGGGTCAGCAAAAAAATGCTGACAGTTCATCCATTTGTGTTCCGCATCCGTTGTCCGTGTTTCCCTTCAGCAAAAAAAGTAGTGCATGTCCTACTTTTTTCTTATTTGCGGACGAGGATAGGCATTTATTACAAGAGATCTGTAAAAACAAAGGAATCCTCCCAAAGAAACTAATGGACCATCAGTTTTTTTTTGCGGATCCTGATTTGCGGACAGCAAAAAACAACTGTCGTGTGCATGTAGCCTAAACCTAATTAATTTAGCTAACCATGCCCACTTTTCCACCCACTTTTAAAATGCGGTGAGAGCAACATAAAATCACAAAAAGTTGCTGGTTTTTCTGCACGAATTGCCTGCACCAAAATTTGTAACTATTTTTATGACAGAAAGCCAGCACAAATGAAATGATACATTTCTCCAACAGTATTTAGGATCCACCATAATGAATATTTAAAGAGGTATTTTATGCTGGAAAACTATGCCATTTTGATAGGATAAACCATAACATTATGAACCTCTGTGACACTTGCTGACCCTGAGGATAAAGATCTCTTTACCATTTAGGCCTCTTGCACACAACCGTATGGCTTTTTGTATGGCTTTTTCAGTGTTTTGCGGTCCATTTATAACGGATATGTGGTTCCGTTTTTAGTTTCCGTTTTTTGTGTTTCCGTTTCGGTTCCGTTTTTCCGTTTTTCCGTATGGCATCTACAGTATACAGTAATTCCATAATAAAAATTGGGGTGGTCTTAAAATTTTCAATAGATTGTTCAGCAAAAATGGAACGGATACGGAAGACATACGGATGCCTTTCTGTATGCTTTCCTTTTTTTTGCAGACCCATTAACTTGAATGGAGCGACTGAACGTGATTTGCAGACAAGAATAGGACATGTTCTATATTTAAACGGAACGGAAAAACTGAGACACTTCAGTATTTTTTGCGGTCCCATTGAAGTGAATGGTTCAGTATACTGTCAGTATACTGAACTGAAAAACCGGCCAGTATACGGTCCGCAAAATACTGTCCTGTGCATGAGGCCTTATCCTGCACATCTGCAATTCTGACTACCTGCTTTGCATGGATCTGTAGCACATAGCTTTATTCATGTGAATTAGCATATGCTACCATTCCCTGAACAGAGAATGGCTAGGAGATCAGCTATGTAGAGAAAAGCTAGTCAAGGGGCAAATACAGGATTTTTATTTATTTACAAGTGCATTGTGGCCTACAATGGAAATGCCACCCTTTATAGAGGTCTACATAAATAACATCACACTTTTGTCATCCAGTGCTGGGTTTGAATCTGGCCAAAGGCAACTTCTTTATAGAGTTTGTATATTCTCACAGAATTTAGGGGGGGGGGGGTCATCTTACACAAAAACATACTGACAGATTAATTTGGAATTTAGCGTGTGAGCCCCAATGTGGATATGTACGAACTTCGGTGATTGTATGTTCATATGTTATGTAATGTCCACATAGCATGTATGCAACAAAAGCTCTTGACATACATGTTACACATTTCCATAGGAGTACATGAATCCAGTGGCGGCCAGAAGATTGTCCTTTTCGCCTCTGTCTTGTCAGTAAATGTCAGCATCCCACAAAAAATCCAGTATGGAATAAGGTAGTATACTATGCTATGCCATACAGAAAAAATAAATTAAAAAAATAAAGGCTAATTATACTGTAAATGTTTTTTAGTAGGTGGTAACTGTCGCTGTAAGATAACTGGAAGAGATATTTACTTAAAGGGAATGTGTCATCAGAAAATGACCTGCTGTTTAAATCACTTTTTATGTTTAACACATTTTAAAATAATGTTTGATGGTGTTATTTTAAATTTTCCATGTCACTTGTTATATTTAAACTAAAACTAAAAATCCTGCAGTTTTTGCACTGTTCACTATGTCTAATAGTTGGCGCTACTTCTTGGTTTGTATAGCGCTAACTCATTCCATTCCTGCCTAATGATATCACTTCTGTGTATAGATAAGTCAGGATCCACCATTCACAATAGGTGATTGTCAGAGATCATCTATTCTTTCCTTGTACAATGGCCTCTGCACAGGTGACAAAGCATGCCTAGAACACTTTCCCATGTAAGTCAATAGGGTCCCCTCCTATCCATTGTGTCTATGGACCATGGGGCTGCCATAAAGCATTTTTTTAATGCTGTGTAAAAGCTGTTAAGAAGGCTACATGGCAGTCCCCATAATCATGTTCAAGAAATAAAATTAAAAAAATCTACAATCAGAAAATAAAAACAGATTAAAAAAAGGAGATGTGCTGATATCTAAGTTTAACTAGCAGATACAATTTTTGATCACACATTTCCTTTAATCTATATACTTTAGCTTATTTGTAACATTTAGACCATAAACCTGAGGTGAACAGAGGCTCCAGAATTAAGAACCCCTTAATGTTATTTTGTATATCATTCATGTCCAAAATTCTCCACAAAGGAACCTAACTACCATTTGATCTGTACTGTGTATGACCTCTGCAGTGAAAAACTAAAATGTTATCTCAAAGAACCTAATCTGCATAAAAGCATCCTAAATATTTGTAATTATGTCATCTAAATAAACAGTACACTTAATTAGTGTTCATTTAGCAGAGATTATGACAATTTAAGCACTTTAAGGCATAAATGAATTTGTTTTATGAAAGCTTAACAATTTCTTTGAAGTTTATGCCAAGGGTAAAAACATGTAGATTCTGTTTTATATGCTGAATATCTAAGCAGTTTATTCTTTTATGAGGTCAGGGGTTGCGTTAAGATCGAGCTTATGAAATAGTGTTTGACAGATGGAGGTACTAATAAGGGTCATAGCTGTATTAAATGGTCTCAGAATACCTCTATAGAGTATAGCTGTTTTGTAGAGCAAGAATGGAATATAAAAATAATGACGCTGGTGCATTGCCAAAAGTAAAAGACCTCAAAGTTTTAGAATGCCATGTTGTTCATGATACAAATGCATCACTTTAGTTTTATTTTTGTTAAGTATGATCAGATTTAGAGGTCAATTATATATATTAAATAATTAGAGGCATGTGCGTAACTATAACCATAGCAATTGCTATGGGGCCCAGAGGCTAAGGGGGCCCAAACAAGTACAAGAATATTGTTGCTTTCTGTGCTGAATAACAATGTGTTTTTTGGGGATTATTTTTTGCTGCAATGTGAATTTTCTGATACTGTATATTGTACTATTATACATACCCATAGTTTTGCTACTTGTGCTGCTGTTTTAATTTGACCCTTCTCTAAAATAATTTTTAAGGACCTTATGTCTTCCACTGACTTTGTCATTGGTACAGGTAGATACAAATGTGTACTATGACCACTGGGTCTTCCCCAGCCCAACCCAGCAATCTTTCTATCCAATCCACAATATGCCTCCCCTGACCTCAGAGTTCTGATCTTGCCCTCCTTTACCCACCTCCATTTTATTGGCCGCAGCCAATATTTGCATAATGAGGTATAAACATTTCTCCAGGTTTGCAGTAGTTCTGAGTTCTCTAAGCTACATATTAAGATCAGAAACCCAGGCTTTCAAATACACAACAAATTTGCATCTAGTGGAGATTAGAGATGAGCGCTGCGGGAGGTTCCATATTCGATTTCGCGATTTCGAATAAATATTCGTCATATATTCTTCGAAATCGAACATTCATAATTATACTATTTATCGCGAATAATATGCGATTTAATTATTCGTGTGTTGCGAAGAGAACTTTGAACGGGGTATAAAGTCAACTTTCCTATTAGTTAGCTATCTAGAATTAATGAATAGAATGAATATAGCGCTATTTTCCTTATATTGGTTAATTCTATCAAGCCAACCAATAGGAAACTTGACTGTACACAACTCTAAGTTGGATGTGCAATGCAAAAATATTACTTTGCCTATTTTTTCAATAAATCAAAAATATTACTTTGCCTATTTTTTCAATAAATCGAATAATTAATGATGAGTCACTCGGTATTCTATTTATATAAATCAGTAGTAATATTTTTGCATTGCACATACAACTTAGAGCTAGGTAGAGTCAAGTTTCCTATTGGCTTGTTCGAATTAGCGAATGGCGAATATAGAGAGTAGGGAGCTATATTCTCATTCGTCATATTTGCAAATTCTTCCAAGCCAATAGTATTTGTACTGTATCCGCACAATTCGCATGCACATGCGCACATATGGGCGTGGCTTCTTCCTGGGAGTAGAGATGTCGCGAACATAAAATTTGCCATTCGCGAACGTGAACGCGAACTTAAGCAAATGTTTACGAACGGGCGAACCGCTGTAGACTTCAATAAGCAGGTGAATTTTAAAACCCACAGGGACTCTTTCTGGCCACAATAGTGATGGAAAAGTTGTTTCAAGGGGACTAACACCTGGACTGTGGCATGCTGGAGAGGGATCCATGGCAAAACTCCCATGGAAAATTACGTAGTTGACGCACAGGGGGGTTTTTGATCTATAAAGGGCATAAATCACCTAACATTCCTAAATTGTTTGGAATTACGTCCTTGGCATAAACTTCAAAGGGTAAAAATGAAATGACTTTTTTATCTGCAAGGTACTGTGCCACCCAATATGAGTGGTGGGCACTAGCAGTGGGCACAGTACAGTCTGTGGGCCTGACACACACTGGCAGGTAACTGCAATTATATTAAAGGTTAAAAATTAAATGACTTTTTTATCTGCAAGGTACTGTACCACCCGATATAAGTGGTGGGCACTGGCAGTGCGCACAGTACAGTCAGTGGGCCTGACACACACTGGCAGGTAACTGCAATTATATTAAAGGGTAAAAATTTAATGACTTTTTTATCTGCAAGGTACTGTGCCACCCGATATGAGTGGTGTGCACACAGTACAGTCTGTGAGCCTGCGGCCTCTCACACACGGACAGGCAACTGCAATATATATATATAGGAAAAAAATAAAAGCAGACTGATGTACCAGCCCTAAATAGGGCTTTTTGGGGTGCTGTCAGGACGATGTCCTTACAGCAGATTGCCCCTTTCACACGAGCGAGTTTTCCATGTGGGTGCAATGCGTGACGTGAACTCATAGCATCCGCACTGAATCCTGACCCATTCATTTCAATGGGTCTGTGTACATGAGAGTTTTTTTTCATCCATCACTTGTGCGTTGCGTGAAAATCTCAGCATGTTCTATATTATGCTTTTTCATGTAGCCTTAGCCCCATAGAAGTGAATGGGGCTGCATGAAAAACGCATTGCATCCACAAGCAAGTGCCGGTGCATTGCCTTTTTCACTGATGGTTGCTAGGAGATGTTGTTTGTAAACCTTCAGCGGAAAAAAACTGAACAACTGAACGCAATTGCAGGCAAAACTGAGGCCTAAGGCTCCATTCCCACATCCGCAATTTTTGTCCGCATCCATTCCGCAATTCAGCGGAATGGATGCAGACCCATTCATTGTGAATGTGGCCAGACATGATGCGGAGAGCACACTATGTGCTCTCCGCTTCCGAATTTGCGGAGCCGGGGCCCCAAACTTCCGGTTTCGGCCCCACAACATCCGGCCGTGGCTCCGCAAAAGATAGAACATGTACTATTCTTGTCCGCAGCCTGCGAACAAGAATAGGCATCTCTATGGGGCGTGCCGGCATGGTGTGTTGCGGATCCACAATTTGCCGATCCGCAACACACTACGGAAGTGTGAATGGGGCCTAATCCGGACACGCTCGTGTGAAAGAGGCCGATGAGTCTTTGAGGACTGGAGTGGACACAGAACACTGGCCTAGCTAACGCTTTCCCTATGATTCAGCAGCAGCAGCACTCTCCCTGCTCTAACTAACACTGCAGCTTCAGATTGAACCTAAGATGGATGCTGTTCTTGCTTTTTGATAGGAGGTGGGAGGGTCTGGGAGGGAGGGTATACTGATTGGCTGGAATGTGTCTGCTGACTGTGAGGTACAGGGTCAAAGTTTGCTCAACTTTGACCCTGATGACGTAAACGGGTTGGACCGAACATCGCATATGTTCGCCCGCTGCGGCGAACGTGAACATGCGATGTTCGCCGGCGAACTGTTCGTCGGCGAATAGTTCGGGACCTCTCTACCTGGGAGCGGTTACAACAAGTTTTGTTGGTGGATGCGATCCATGCAAATAAAAATGGTTGGTGGCAATTTCTCCAAAGAGGAGGAAGATATCCTGATCACAGTAAGTTATTGAACATTACATTACAGCTATTAGTACATTTCCCATGCTTGTAACATTCAAATGTATGTTTATGGAGATAAAACTTTCTCAAATTTTCACGATTGCTATTTTTTTCCGCAATACATATAAAATCGCATTTCGCATAGTTTGCTTACTGCTTACATCTAACGAATTTGTGGAAACAAATATTGTTGCCATTCAAAAACAATACTTATTGCCCCAAATCATTAATATCTACTCATACAAGATAAAATGTGATTTTATATGTATTGCTAAAAAATATAGTTAAACATTTTTGCTATCACACTATAAAAGGTTGGTCTGACATCACAGCACTATGTCACTGGCATCTGATATATATTTATAAGCTTTCCATACAGACATGTGGCCGACATAATGTCCTTATGTATGGATAGCAGACAAATATATATCAGCACATTGCCCATCTAATTTCCCGCCTCACACAATATACCCACACTATATACCCACCACTATATACCACCAGACCCCACCTCAAACCCACACCCCCTCTGACCACCCGCACCCCCAACACACACACACAGTCTATAGTAGGCACTATCAAACTGTGGCCCTCCAGCCGTTGTAAAACTACAACTCCCATGATGCCCTTCTATAGGATGATAGCTGTAGGCTGTCATGGAATGATGTGATTTTTATTTTTGAAACAGCTGGAGGGCCACAGTTTTCTAGAGGGCTGCAGTTTGAGGATACTTAGTTTATAAATTCTAAAAAGTGTCCCTTTGGTCAGGAGAAGTAATGTTTGACATTCAGTATTTGCTGGTTAATTTAGCGTTACTGAGGGTGCACCAGGGGGAGGCAAACCAGCTTTACACCCCATACTGTACCTTCACTTCACTAGACAGGTACACCTCTCCTCAATGGCCAATATCCAATAGCTCATACTCCATACACATACAATTTCAACACAATCCCAAATATAAAAAAAAAAATAAGATTAGGCGACTTTAACATTAGGGGCAGGGGAGTACGTCTGACTATTCCAGGAAGGTGAACAGCCTGTCGAATCCGCACTGCCGCTAGTTCACCTACGCCCCTAGAATGAAGCTTCATCCCCATTGACTATAATAGGGGCGGGGGAAGCATTTCGGCAGCAGCAAGGCAGCACACGGCGAGAGACAGTCTAACTAAAAGCTCTGCATGTCGTAGTTTTATTCCGTGGAACCTCTCGCCGTGCGCTGCCTTGCTGCTGCCGTAACTTAGCCATCGCCACCAACATTTATTCATCATCTCAACCACCAAACCAAAAATTATTAGTGTTTGAAAGTGAAATATTAGATTTAAGGTTACCGTTATAAAATCTGATTATATGCTTATTTTTTTATACTGCAGCGCATGTTGGAGCAAGGATATTATCAGACCTGCTCCCATGCAGAAAAAAATTAATTGTTTGCAGTCCCGTTGTACTATGCCACCGTTGCCATACATGGCTCGTTCACTAGAGAGTATAGACTTCTGGAGGCGAATCCACTGTGAGCACAGTTGACATTTAATATTGGTTGGTGTTTCAAAATATGATAGAATACTATTTACATCGCAATGAACTATATATAGGTAGTTCTTTATTTAGGAATAATTCATTACAGTCTAGTGTTATTTAGATTTAAAGTTTATGGTTATGTTGTAGATGAATTAACTATTTTCTATTGGTGACGTCTGATTTTAAAATTACAAAAATCACCAGAGCCATCTCATTCATACCAATAGTTCAAACTTTCTTTTACAGCTGACATAGCAGAGGTAAATTATAACCCGTCTGCCAGAGACTATTCCGGCCACAATGGCAGATTATACATCCAACAATCCGATTTTATGTAGACAGAACCTCAGAAGAAGTGCTTCTTAACAGTCTGTGTGGCTCCTACAATCCCCATTAATCAAAAGCTTCATACAATAATCACTAAATAGCTTTTAATATGCTGACCAATTTTTTTTTTATATTTTTTTTACAGTACTGAAAAAAAAGCACAAGAATATCTTGGAGCTTTAGCGGGAGCACCAAAAAGATGTGCAGGCGTTCCGGGAGCACCATGGAAGAAAAATGAAGCTCCAGTTTGCACACGGATTAAGCAAATTGGAGGACAATCATGCTAAGGCCGTGGACCTGCTTTTAAACCTCCACGACAAAATGAATGCATTGCCCTAGCAGGAATTTTTCATTTTAAAATTTTATTTTATTTTTATAATTCTAAAGATTTTATTGTGAAATTATATTGTTTAATGTTTTATTTTTTTAATAAAAAATGCAGTTTTCTGTATAATTGTTAAACATTTGTTTACAGTAAAGGCTCCTAGAGTCCGTTCCCAAACTCATCCTGACATACAGCATCTGCAGGTAAATAGAAATGGGGTAATATAAAGCCTACACATAACTCCAATGGATCATGATAATAGCAGTAGTCATTGGTAACAGTTGTGTATATTGGCTACACATCATTCGTAAGGATCAGGATAATAGCATCAGTCATTGGCAATGGTGGATTATAATGCCTAAATCAATCTCCAAATCATTTTGACAAAGCAGCGGGCAGATGGTTATTTAACATTGTTGTTTAAGGTCTACACATAGCCCTGACTAACTCTGCCCCCGACATACGTGGTAAAAAGTACACTACTGAAAAAGAAGCATGTTAGTAGTTATTTGGTTACATCTGTAATTTTATCCCACCCCCCCCCCCAAAAAAAAAAAAAAAATTGGTTAACAATCATTTTATTTTGTGAGCTGATTTATTTATTTTAAATTGTAAAGGTTAATTTAAATTATTGACAATTAGCATATCACAATAACCAAATGGCCCGTAAGTTCAAACACAAATGGTGTGTTTATTAAATATTAAGTACAAAGCAAAGCATTGTAATAGTGCAGAGTAACATTTAAAATAAACATTTTTGTTAATTTTCCTAATAACTAAATTATTTTATGTACTAACATAGATTTCATATTTTTCGTAAATAACAACAGTAACAATGTTAAAACAATAAAATGGTAGGGGTAAGAACTAACCAGCATGGATCTTCTATAGCATCAATTTTTTTATACTTTGCATCTTGTAGCATTGCTTCCGCCATACAGACAGAAACATGTGATGTGACAGAGTCAGAACATGACTCTGAGTATATGAATTCTCTAACTGGTGACATGTCTTCAAGAACAGCATATGGTACACAGTTTATACAGAAAATTTTGAGGCAGTGGTCTTATATAATTAGCATGTGCAAATCCTCATTACATAATTGCCAATAAGTAACATAAACTAGAAAAGTACCTATCCATATATACATGTTGCTATATGGCTCCATTCACAAAACCGGATTTTCCACATGGCTGAGTATAACGCCAGTCACACCCAACCATGTAGAGAGGTCAACAGGGAAGTCAGCCATCCCTCCCAGAATGACAGACAGCGCCGTGTTCGAACCTAAATCCATATGTAAGCAAAAAAAATTAAATAAAATATTTTTTTTTTAGTAGGTTTATCAATCAGTCCTGTACAATGTTAACTGCACAAGACCTTTTGACAAGGGAAGGCCACATGCGGTCAACACCTTGCTACAGCTTGAACCACAACATAGCCGCCCCAAAACACACTTATTTTAAAATAAAACATAATAAAATAAAGTAAAATAAGTTCATTTTCAGCCGAACAACGCTTGATAAAATGTGTTTTTTAAAAGATTATTTAAATACATATTTTATTGTCTAAATATTGACAATACATAAATTAGCAGAGCACATGCGAGAATACGAAACATGCAAACCAGGTTAAGAGAATTCATAATTCTATACATGTTAAAGTGCAAAGGAGGAAATCAGGTCCATGATGATTGTCTACACACGATCAGGACATACAGCATCTAGAGTTACCACACTACTAGAATGCTGACTCATAAGTTACCAGTTGTAACTAGGCAGAATAACGGCAGACACTTGCATGTAAGTACACTCCAGTTTTAAAAAAAAACATTAAATTACCCAATCAAATTTTTTTTTTTTTTAAAGGTGTGAAGGTCTGGACTCTGTAGTTGTTCCCTGTGAGAACATGATGTCTCATGCTCCGTTAACTACTATTGCACAATAGGAGCACGATGTATGCTTGCAGTATAATCTTGAAAATTGCCCCTGCCAGCTGTTTAGAAAAAATGCATTTATATATTAATACCCTGGTCACTCGATCAGTTAAACTACTCTGGAGAATGAATAATTGGAGAAGATACAGTTGCTGCACCTCAACCTGACCAACTGCAGCAATCCCAGATCATTGTAATGCCCCACAGGCTTGTACAGTAGTCTCTAGGCATGATGGATACATCTCTTCATCTGCCTCTCTTCTTCCCCTGATGCACCCTTAAGTCTTGATCAGGGTAAATCTGGACATATCTGACCACATAACATTCTTCCATTGCTCCAGAGTCCGATCTTATGCTCCCTAGACAATTTAGTATTATTGGGGGGTTTAACATCACTAGTATGTGTTTTTCTGACGGCTACACAACTGTTCAGTCCCAATGCCTTGAGTTCCATATGTATTGCGTTTTTAGAAAAGGAACTAACTTGAACTAATAAACATAGGCTTGAGTCGGACTGTTGTTTTTCTAAGATTGTATTTTCAAAAACCTTGCATTTATGGCCACACCTAACATTCAAGAATATATTGCCAGCCCTCTTTACTATTCAGCTTTGTCTTCATGTCCCCTTTATTCTTACAGTTTTTAATAATGTTTTTGACAGTTCTTACACGAATATTAGGACTCCCGACCATCTATTTAGGTGTTTTGTCTATGCTTGGTGCTTGACAATGATTTGACCCTTCTAATACTGACTAACCAATTTTGTACACGAGCAGAAGATATGTCTTTAAACATGGTTGTTCAAGAAATTAAAATATAGTGAATACGGACACAAAACATATTCGTCCATGCAGTAACTATCCAATCGGAGCCTCATACCTATTATTGTATTCAAATCACATACTGAGTTTTGAAAGTGATGAGAAAGCCTATGCAGTAAAGCAACTGTTTAAGGCATAAAACTCTACCGCCCTAACATCCTAGTATCTAGTGCAAGGCCTAAAACATTATCAACTCAACAAAGCAGGTAATGTTGTTTAAAAAGGCCCATAGATACCTCAACATGTTCATAACAGGCAGCAGCATCAACAGCAGGATTTCAGAAGTGGTCTACCATCAGGGCCACATGTATCTTGGCTCAATTCAGCAGCACAGGCAGCATCAGCAGCAGACGTCATATTAAAAGGCCCAAATGTAACTCAACATGAACATGACAGGCAGCAGCATCAACAACAGGATTTCAGAAGTGGTCTATTATCAGGGCCACTTGTAGCTTGGCCCAATTCAGCAGCATAGGCAGCAGCAGCCGTTATGTTAAAAGGCCCAAATGTAACTCAGCATGTTCATGACAGGCGGCAGCATCAACAGCAGGATTTCCGAAGTGGTCTATTATCAGGGCTACATGTAGCTTGGCCCAAATCAGCAGCACAGGCGGCAGCAGCAGACTTTATGTTAAAAGTCTCAAATGTAACTCAACATGTTCATGACAGGCAGCAGCATCGACAGCAGGATTTCATAAGTGGTCTATAATCAGGGCCACTTGTAGCTTGGCCCAATTCAGCAGCACAGGCAGCAGCAGAAGCACATGTTGTGTTAAAAGGCCCAAATGTAACTCAACATGTTCATGACAGGCAGCAGCATCGACAGCAGGATTTAAGAAGTGGTCTATTATCATGGCCACATGTAGCTTGGCCCAAATAAACAGCACAGGCAGCAGCAGCACATGTTGTGTTAGAAGGCACAAATGTAAATCAACATGTTCATGACATGCAGCAGAATCAACAGCAGGATTTCAGAAGTGGTCTGCTATCAGGGCCACAAACATCTTGGCCCAATTAAGCAGCACAGGCATCATCAGCAGCAGACGTTGTGTTAAAAGGCCCAAATGTAACTCATCATGATCCTGCCAGGCGGCAGCATCAACAGCAGGATTTCAGTAGTGATATATTATCAGGGCCACATGTAGCTTGAAACAATTCAGCAGCACAGGCAGCAGCAGCAGAAGTTATGTTAAAAGTCCCAAATGTAATTCAACAGCATCAACAGCAGGATTTCAGAAGTGGTCTATTATCTGGGCCACATGTAGCTTGGCCCAATTCAGCAGCACATGCAGCAGCATAAATTATGTTAAAAGGCCCAAATTTCACTCAACATGTTTATGACAGGCGGCAGCATCGAAAGCAGGATTTCAGAAGTAGTCTATTATCAGGGCCACATGTAGCTTGGCCCAATTCAGCAGCACAGGCAGCAGCAGAAGCACATGGTGTGTTAAAAGGCACAAATATAACTCAACATGTTTATGACAGGCAGCAGCATCAACAGCAGGATTTCAGAAGTGGTCTATTATCAGGTCCAAATGTAGCTTGGCCCAATTCAGCAGCACAGGCAGCAGCAGCAGACGTTATGTTAAAAGGCCCAAATGTAACTCAACATGATCATGACAGGCAGCAGCACCGACAGCAGGATTTTAGAAGTGGTCTATTATCAAGGCCACTTGTAGCTTGGCCCAATTCAACAGCACGGAGACAGTATTGCGCTTTGACAAAGGACGAAAAAAGCTACACTATTCACAAAACACTTAAAACCTGAACTTTTATTTTTTTAAACAACTAACACAAACTGCAACTGAACACGGAGACAATATGGCGCTTTGACAAAGGACGAAAAAAAATACACTATACACAAAACACTTAAAACCTGAACTTTTTATTTTTTAAACAACTAACACACAAACACCAACTGAAACACAGAGACAATAATATGCTTTGACAAAGGACGAAAAACAAACACCTAACTTTTTTAAACAACTAACACACAAACACCAAGTGAAACACAGAGACAATAATATGCTTTGACAAAGGACGAAAAACAAACACTTAACAAAAAAACACTAAGTAAAACAAATAAAATGCTCTTTTAAATTGACAAAAAACTGACAATTACTGGACAGACACCAAGACTAGAACTCTTTTTTATACAACTGACAGACACAAAAAACAGATAGGACCCTACACTATATTGCTAACTAACCTAACCTACACCCTACCCTGACAAATATAAACTTTAAGATTAGTAGCCCTAAACTTTGATTCACTATCTATATATATTTTTCAAGTCCCTAATAACCTACACTAAACTCTGCACTAAACCATATCTGCTGCACTAAGCCCTATCTGCTGCACTAAGCCCTAACACTCACTAACTATATTTTCCTGCTAACTAATGTTATTCTAAACTATATATAATTATTTGGACCCTAACTGCACTATTCCCTAATCCCTACCTAACACTAACACTATTATAAATAAAAAAATTATGAAAAACAAGTTTTTTGTACAATAAATCACTACAGCTCCTTTCTCTCACAAAACCAACACCACAAAATGGCTGCCGGGAAGTGTCTTAATTTATATAGTGAAGGGGTAGGCTACTTTCCGATTGGTTGCTAAGGATGTTGCTAGCTGTGACAAAGCCTTCTCATTGGCTATTCAAGCTAGGAGTAGGAAGGGATTATGAGTCAACTCACATGTACTGTTAAAAAAAAATAATAATAATTCGTATTGCGAATATATTGCTATTTTTTACATATTCGACAATTTGCCCAACATAACTCAATAGTAAAATAGCTTAAAGCCCTTACGCAAATAGATTTTATTGCGACAGGAGGCTCCCATTGTGCAAACACTTTCTTTACTACTCCCATAGCAGCAAGAAATGTACAAACAAAAATAAATAAAGTTTTGATATCAACTGTTGAATATGCAAATGAGATAAACCTAGCTAGCCAATCCTTGAGCGTCCTAGTATATATAAACCAATAATAGTGTAGAAACTGCCTCTTTCTTGCTGCTCCCACAAGAGAATAGATATGTATAATTTTTGCCTCATTAATGTTTTAGTCTGTATTCTTTATAGTTAGGTATAATTTTATATATACTTATTTTTGCTTATATTACATCCTTATCCTTCCTAACTAATGCTTTTTCATTGCGCCAAGATATAATTAATATTCGTTTTTTATAAACCCATATTTTTCTCCTCACTTTACCTTTATACCGTTCACACTCTTACATCTTCTAGTATTTTAAAGGTTTTCTCCCCTCTTCTTTGCTCAGTACACTGCCGTTTTCGCCATAACGCTCCTCTCTGCCGAAGTCTCAGATATCGCGAGAGTTCATACGCTCCGTCTTATGTGAGGTGATTTGCGCGCCACTCCTGAATCACCTCAGAGCGCTGCAGCTTCACCTCACAAAGTTCAACACTACTACTTCCCTGCATAGGAAAACCCTTAATAACTCATAATACCTAATACATTATATTTGTAGGTTAGTTGGCACGTGTTCATGTATATTTGTGACTGTAGTATAGATTATTTATTATTCTTTTGAGAATTTTCTATACTGCAGTCATGTGTGTGTATGTGCATGTGTAAAAATTTTTATCATTAATTCACTAACTCTTTATTCTCCCCTTTTTCTTCTCTTATTCATAACTTAATAGAATGAATCCCTCTGATATACACACCAACCCCTCATCTGGTCATCCCATACCCTCTAATTTTGAGATCTTAAATACAGATTCCATCCAAGAGATGGTAGATCAATCTGTATCTAAATCAGTTTCAGTTGCTATACAATCAGCAATGGTGTCCATTCAAGATTCCATTGCTAAGTCCTTTACTTCAATGATGTGTCAAAGAAATCCTCAAATTCATCCCTCTACTCCGTCTGACATATTTTTATCAGCGGAGGATTCCACCACAGGTTTAGCCAAGAAAAGGAGGTTTTCTGACGACCCAAAAATCTCTATTGCACATGCAACAGGGAAGGGTCAAGTTGACATTAAACATCCGTGTAATCTAGACGGCAAAGATAATTGTGGCGAAATTCCCCACAAAAAACCCTCTACCCGTGAGGAAGATACTAAATTTCGGGTATCGACAGCCAGTAAGAGGGCTAAGAACATCTCTTACGAAAAACCACCTTCTACCTCCTCATCAGATAATTCTGATTCAGATGACATTATATCTTTCCATTCTGGAGAGGATTCTTCAGAGAATCCTGACGAATTTCTTTCACCAGATCAACCCTCAGTTTCCCAGATTTTAGATAGCCAAGGGGTACCCTTTTTCAATCCAGATCAAATTAAACACCCCAGATCTGGAGAATGGGTTCCCCAACCACAAATTTCTAAATTCCTCTCGTTATGGGTCAACAAACCTCTAGATAGAAATTCTAGAAGTAAACTAAAAGCTGAATGCCCGAGACCCACGCTACCCCAAAAAATTTCTCAAACTCCAGAATTGGACCCTATCATCGGCTTTCCCAGCCGATCCTCTCAGTTCAGACAATCTCAACAGACCCCATTCCACTCAAACAGATCCAATTTCTTTCCCCAAACCACCATACATACACCCTTCTTTCCAACCAGGGGCCGCCCATGGAGAGCCCGAGGCCACCGAGGTTTTCCTAGATCGAGACCATCAACAGGTAAGCTATTTTATCCCAAATTATCCCCAGATACCTCTAGGGGGAAGACTGAAATATTTTTTCCAAAATTGGACCTCACTAACGTCAGATTTATGGGTCCTCAATACCATTTCAGGATACCAAATAGATTTCATAATCCCCCCAACACAAATACATCTTCCTCAGCCAATACATTTTACTATTCCAGATCAACGCCTCATAGATACAGAAATCAAAGATCTCCTACACAAAGGAGCCATCATTCAAGTACCCCCTTTATCTCCGGGTTTCATCAGCAATATCTTCCTAGTAAAAAAGAAAGACGGAGGTCACAGACCTATCATAAACTTAAAAACCCTCAACGATTTCGTATCATACCATCATTTCAAAATGGAAGGAATCCACCTTCTCAGAGATTTACTTTGCCCTCAAGATTGTCTAATAAAAATAGACTTAAAAGATGCATATCTTACCGTACCCATACACCATCAACATCAATCTTTTTTACAATTCTATTGGAACAACCAAAAGTGGCAATTTACTTGTCTCCCATTCGGTTTATCATCAGCCCCTTGGTGTTTCACCAAGCTAATGAAACCAGTAGTCTCTTCCTTAAGGGCTCGCGGGGTTCGTCTAATAATCTATCTAGACGATATCCTAATCATGGCACAATCCCTGTCATTAATTCACTTACACTCCCAGTGGACCATTTCCCTTCTGACCAGTTTAGGTTTCCTAATCAATTACAAAAAATCTATTCTTTGCCCTTCCAAAGAAATAGTATTTCTGGGTTTCAACATCAACACAGAATCATCTCTGCTGAGTTTACCTTCCAAAAAACTATCACTGATTCGGAAAGAAATCCAATCAGTTTTGAAGAAACAAATGGTTTCTATCCGTACCATTGCACGAATTGTGAGACTATTATCAGCCTCTATTCAGGCCATCATTCCAGCACCACTACACTACAGGGCTCTCCAGCGTCTCAAAACACAACACCTTCGAGAGGGCCTACAATACTCAGACAAAATTCCCCTTTCTCCGGAAGCCAAAGAAGAACTTCTTTGGTGGCTCCAGCATATACAAACTTGGAACGGGAAGATAATTTTCAATTCATTGCCAGATTTAATCCTCGAGTCAGACGCCAGTCTATCAGGTTGGGGCGCTCGTTGTGGTCCTCTTTCCACGGGAGGGAAATGGTCGAAGTCGGAATCTCGCCTCCACATCAATTGCCTAGAATTATTAGCGGCCTTCTTTACTCTAAAAAGTTTTGCCAAAAACAGATCACACTGCTGTATCCTTATCCGTATGGACAACATTACATCGGTTCAATACATAAACCGATTAGGTGGCACTACGTCTAAAATTCTGACCGACATAGCCAAAGAACTTTGGCATTTTTGTCTAGACAGAGACATTTCCCTGTCAGCAGAATATTTACCAGGTTTGATAAATACAGTAGCCGATTGGAATTCCCGTTACCTATCAGATTCCAGCGACTGGCAATTGAACATTCAAATTTTCCAACAGATCAACAATTTATGGGGCCCCCTCCACATAGATCTTTTTGCCTCTCGACTGAATACTCAACTACCAAATTTCTTCAGTTGGCGCCCAGATCCAGACGCCCTAGCCTTGGATGCTCTCCGTCAAATATGGCCACAGAAACGCCTTTATGCGTTTCCACCTTTTGCTTTAATCCCCAGAGTCCTCCTTCAAACAATATCTCAGAAATCCACAATAGTGATCATCACTCCATGGTGGCCATCTCAAACATGGTTTCCCACACTCCTCAATCTAGCCATAGACTTCCCGAGGGTTCTACCATCCTTCCAAGACCTCCTCAAGAATCCTTTAGGACATCCTCATCCTTTGATCCTTTCAGAAACTCTAGCTCTTGTAGCCTGGTTAATTTCAGGCAATCAACAATTAATCATGAGCTTTCACAATCAACTTTGGACATCCTCTCAGACGCATAGGCTCCAGGTACCAGAAAGGCTTATAGATCAGCCTGGAAGATTTGGGTTCATTGGTGCTCTCAATGGGATTTGGATCCCATACATGCACCTTTAGCCCACATCTTAAATTTTCTATCTGACGCCTTCAATAGAGGGAGAGCGTATAGAACTATTAACCTATATCGCTCTGCCATTTCCGCAGAACATGCCTTAATTGATTCCGTCCCTATTGGTAGACATCCTATTATATGCAAACTCATGAAAGGCATACGTTTTAGGAAACCCCCAACACCTAGATACCATTCTACTTGGGATGTTTCTATCCTTTTAAACCTTTTTTTCCACCTGGGAAGACAACGAACATCTATCATTAAAATTACTCTCATTCAAATTCACAACACTTCTATGTCTCATTTCCATTAAAAGAGTATCAGACGTCAAAGCATTAGACATTACTCATAGATCTTTTATCCCTAACGGAGTAATTTTTAAAATCGTTAGACCTACCAAGACCAATCTACATACAGTATTTTACCCAAGTTTCCCTTCACATGATAAACTTTGCGTAGTTCGATGTCTTAAGGAATACGAAAAGAGAACCCAATCCATTCGTAACCCTTTATTTTCACAACTTCTTATTTCCTTTTGTAAACCTCACTTACCGGTATCTTCTTCAACTTTAGCTAGGTGGGTTAAACTTACCATGCAAATAGCTGGAATTGACACTTCAATCTTCGGTCCTCATTCTATCAGAGGAGCAGTTTCTACTAAAATTTTACAAAAAGGAGGCTCCTTATCAGATATTCTTAAAGCCATGGATTGGTCTTCAGAATCCACTTTTAAAACCTTTTATTTCAAACCAGATATTCATATTTCTACATCTATTATATAATTTATTTTGAACAAGAAATTTTTCTTTTAGCTTTGAACTTGCACAATGGGAGCCTCCTGTCGCAATAAAATTGAAGATTTTCCTATTTTTCATGACGGAAAATATAGATTTTATTGAAGACAGGAGGCGAGCATTGTCCCTCCCCTTTTAACCCACCCTAATGATATGTTTAATTTTTTCTTTCCATAGTTTAACAGAACATCGTCAATTTCCTTTCCAATTGTCATCTATCAAGCTCTCATTCAAGTTCTACATGTCTTTTCTTCTTCGTTTTTCATTGACTACTAGCAAGATCCAGTTTACTTTCAAAAATACATTATCTGCGGTCACCATCAAGAAAGAGGCAGTTTCTACACTATTATTGGTTTATATATACTAGGACGCTCAAGGATTGGCTAGCTAGGTTTATCTCATTTGCATATTCAACAGTTGATATCAAAACTTTATTTATTTTTGTTTGTACATTTCTTGCTGCTATGGGAGTAGTAAAGAAAGTGTTTGCACAATGCTCGCCTCCTGTCTTCAATAAAATCTATATTTTCCGTCATGAAAAATAGGAAAATCTTCAATTTCTGCGAACATTCGAGGTCCGATTTTTTTCGCATAAGATAAACTATTTTGATATAGTCTAAGTGAGCACTGTATGGTATATTAGGCGTCATAGATGTGAATTCTCACATTGGCCCACAGACAAAAAGCGTCCCGGCTAATAGAATATGACTCACAAATGAGACTGTAGTTTAGTTTTTGCGAACATTCATCTTTCAAATATGAGCGCTGATCGAATCGCATAAAAGCTTTAAGCATTTAGCCTAGCAATGGTTATTTATTGGTTAGTTGCATATACCCCGCTCTAAGTTGGATGCACAATGCGAGTAATATTGCTTAATATTCTCGTATTGCGCATCCAACTTAGAGCTGTGTATAGGCAAGTTTACTTGACTAGGAAGAATTAACGAATATGACGAATACGAATATAGCACTATAGACTATATTCGCTAATTCTAGAAAGCCATCCCAATAGCAATGTTGACTGTACCCAGCTCTAAGTTGGATGCACAATGCGAAAATATAACTGCCTATTTTTGGCAATAAATAGAATAATGAGTCAGTATTGTATTTATTGAAAAAAAAATAGGTACAGTAATGTTTTCGCATTGCGCATCCAACTTAGATCTGGGTACAGTCAACTTTCCTATTGGCTTGCTAGAATTAGCGAATATAGAGAATACAGCGCTATATTCATATTCGTCATATTCGTTAATTCTACCCAGCCAAACAATAGTAAAGTAATTTGCATATACCCCCCTCTAAGTTGGATGCGCAATGCGAGTAATATTACTTAATATTCTCGCATTGCGCATCAAACTTAGAGCTGTGTATAGGAGAGTTTACTTGGATTGCTAGGATTAAAAAAGATAACAAATATGAATATAGCGCTATGTTCTCTATATAGGAATGTTATACCCCGTTCAAAGTTCCATTCGCAGTATGCGAATAATACATACGCGAACAGGCTATGACTTTCCTATATTCTATATTCGCGCTATATTCTCTAACTTAGTTAACGGTATCTTATTCTTGGGTTCTGATTGAAAAAGAAAAACGAATATTTGTTTTTATGAATTTATAGCACTATATTCTAAATATTTGCGAATTAGCGAATTGTCAATATTCGTAAAAAATAAATCGCTATTCGAATATTCGCACTCAACACTAGTGGAGATATATTTGCAGTTTGCAAGTAGCCCACTGCAAGGGGTATTCTAATGTGATTGTGCATTATGAGTTTCATAGGTTGTTTATTGCAAAGTAGGGAGTGTGGCTGGGAGCTACAGAGTGAGGCTACATGCACACGACAGTTGTTTTTTGCTGTCCGCAAATCAGGATCCGCAAAAAAAACGTATGGTCCATCAGTTTTTTTGGGAGGATTATTTTGAAGGACCACAGTAACGGTGTGAATGGAGTAACTGGTGCATCTGCGTACTTAGAGCCACATATCGCTACGGCAGTGGGCACTAAGTATATAATCTGAGCCTTGTATCGTATTTGGCAGCAGGTGGCAAACTACATCTGGACACTGACAGAGTTTGACCATGAAAGTACTCTGCGGTCTGTATCCACTCACGTTCCTTCTGTGTTGGTAATGTGGGGTGTGCTTTATCGAGAGCACGCCGCTGCGTAGTGCTCTCAATTATGAGTGCGTCATGTGTTTAATATTACATAACAGAACTGTGTCCTCCTGATGAACCCTTGCCTTACCGCAGGCGGGAAACGCGTCAAGGCTTTTTTTCGGCACCTCATGTGAGGTCTTTGACTATATCTTTATTCTGTTGAGTAAGGGCTCATAGAGCCTTGGGCTGTTATCACACATGCCCCACGGCACCCTAGATGGTTTATCACCAAATGGGGTAATTTTATGTTACTAATCCGGTGCTTTCATGCTGCAGTGTATCCTTTGAGACTGATGCTGCTCAGATATTAAGGATAGCACACCGTGCAGTTGCACCGGACTCTGCTGTACTGACACCTGCCATCTGCGTCTCACTCCTAGTCCATTAGGCCCTATTAGGGACCACTAGGGTAGTTTAGACGAGGTACGAGGACAGGGAATCCCCACTACTAGGGGAGATCCCTGGGCTGAGGCTTCAGTTAGGGATACATCAGGGACAGATATCATTGTTCTAACTGAGCCATCTAATCCTTCACTAGTATTATCCTCTACCTAAGGGTCGCAGGTGACAGGTATCACTGGCGTGCAGAGTTTGTTCCCCTATGTCTGTAGTTCAAGGGGTATTGGCCCCACATTTTATCAAAACAATAAAAGTTATGTTTTAGGGGATGTAAATTGCTGGATTTTGATTATTTTGTTTTCACAGATCCCTTGTAATAAATGCCTATCCTCGTCCGCAAATGAGAAAAAAGTAGGACATGCTCAACTTTTTTTGCTGAAAGGAAACACGGACAACGGACGCGGAACACAAACGGATGAACTGTCAGCATTTTATTGCTGACCCATTGAAATAAATGTAATATGTAGCCTTAGGCACATGTCTGAGGCGATCTAATCTGAGAAGCAGCAGTAAATAGGGAGTTAACAGCCCTGTGGAACATGTGTCTACGGCCTCATGCACACGACAGTATTTTTTTGCGGTTCGCAAAATGGGGTTCCGTTGTTCTGTCATCCGTATTCGTTTTAACTTCTGGTGTGTTTCCGTGTTTCTTCCGTTTATTTTAGCGGACATGACCCAAAAGATATTACCAAAAGACAAGCTGAAAAGTTGCCAAATGCCTGCCAAGGGATCCGCAAAAAAATGCGGACGTGGAACGCGGATGACATACAGATTGCCATCCCCATTTTTTTACTGTCCTATCGACTTGAATGGGTCCGCAAACCGTTTTTTCGCGGACAAGAATAGGACAGGTTATATTTTTTTGACAGACTGGAATCACAGACCACGGACGCGGAGGACAAACAGTGCATTTGCCAAGTTTTCCACTGACCCATTAAAAACCAATGGGTCCGCAGAAAATCACGAAAAACGGTGCAACGGACATTAAATCAAACAACGGTCGCGTGCATGAGGCCTACCTCTGAGGAAAAAGAAAATTGAATTGGCCCTCGCTAAGTGAAAGTTGCACTCCTTGGCTGAAGATTGTACAGGTTATATAGAGAGAGTATTAACTACAAAAGGATATGATAGGTATGCATCTATCAAGCTATGAAGACATTTAACTATTAGAATGATAGAGATAAAAAAATAAAACAAAAAAATTTCATTGTAACACACTAATTAAAATATTAGTAGAACTCACTGTCTGTCTCTTGAATAACTAGTGGGATACCATATAGTCATCACACCTGGTTTCACCCTTGTTGTTGTTTTTTGGGTAATTATCAAAAGTGTAAATTCCGTGTGGTATACAATTCCCACTAAATATGGGCGTACATATGCAAGGACATTTAACTCATGCAGTATGAACACACCTGCTAGCACTCTATTGAAGAACTGCTGCTCAATAATGTCAGGATACTGCTAGAGATACCTTTGAAAATAGTGTTGCCCTGCATTTATTAACTGTTACTCACCCTGGGTGTGCAATAGGGGCGCAGAAACAGAGGGCATCCTTAATTGGTATAGCATCAACATACCACCCAGCACTGCTGATAACCTAAGCTTGTTGCAGCTCACTAGAATCAGACCTATGCTAGAGATAACTGTGAGGACTAAACTTGCCCTACATGTATATAAATCAGCGCTCACCCTAAATACTACTAGGCTACATTGCTACTTTTGGTTTCAAGATCGAGCCTCACTCAATGCGTTTCTTACGCTGCACATTGTCAGCAATTCATCAGGAGTCGGTGCGTGTATTTAGTGAAACAAAGAAACTGGATTATATCAAGCACAAATACGCTGCTCGCTGCTGATAACGAGCGGCAGCAAATGTACCCCCAGCACTGTGATGGACTTAGAGCGGCCGCCACAGTGCTCTCCTTAACCCTGGGTTCAGACCTGAGCGTTCTAAAAACGCGCGTTCGTACGCGCGTTCTTGTGATTGACTACTGTGGTGTCAATCACAAAACGTGCGACAAACGCCCCAAAAAAAGCTCAAGTACTTGTTTATGCGTCGGGCGTTTTACAGCGCATTCAAACGCGCTGTAAAATGCTCAACACATGAAAACCAATGCTTTCCTATGGCCCTGGTTCGCGAACCAGGGCCATAGGAAAGCATTGGTTTTCATGTGTTGAGCATTTTACAGCGCGATTGAACGCGCTGTAAAACGCTCAGGTGTGAACTTAAGGTTAGGGTAAGAGCGCAGCTTTGTAGCAGTTCATCCAACCAGATGAGGGGTTCTGCGGAAACACACCTCCTCCTGCTGCCTTGGTGAACGCAAAGAGCCTGTGGATACACAAGAGGTACTGTTTATAGAGTGAATATTTTGCGGCAATGATCGCAATACCAAGGAGGCATGAAATACATATAGGTCTGGGCAATGATGGTGATCACATAAATAAGTGAGTCACATGTAACAGAGAAAGAAGTAAACTACGTATACAGAGTACCCAGAAGTGCCTTCCATGAATATTAAAATGACAACATACACATATACAATATGGTAGATGAACCTTACCCACTAATGACCTCATCCAGGGAGGACATGAAAAGGATGTAGCATTGAATCTATATCATATAGGATATATTACCAATGATATACAGATAGTGAGGTTGAGGGTAGGGATATTCTATGTCAATTATTAAGGATGGCACAAGTACCTCTCCTCTAACAGTATATGGGGATAAATTGAAGGGAGATATAGAAGATGTATATACTGCATCGAACCAAATGTGCATAAGATACTTGTCCCTGTCCAATATGATACTTATATTAAGCAGGTGTATGAAATAAAATCATTAATAGGGTTGAGTGTACCTGGACCTGAACCCAAAAATTTCCATAAAAGTTCTGGTTCGAGTTCAGCTGTGCAGCCAATCAACAAGCGTTTCCCTTGTCTGCCCTTAGAAGCCATCACAGCCATGCCTACTAATGGCATGCCTGTGATTGGCCAAGTGCAGCATGTGACCCAGCCTCTTTATAAGCTGGAGTCACGTAGTGCCGCACGTCTCTCTGACATTAGTGTAGGGATAGGATGCTGCTGCTGTGAGGGAGAGAATAGGAAAGAAGCTGATATCATAACTTGTTCACTCAGCGATCTACATCCTTTTTTTTTTGTGGGTGAAATGCAACTGTTTTTTACCCTGTCCTGATTCTGAGGCCAGTGACAAAGACTTTAATCCGTCTGTGAGTTAGTTTGGTGTCGGCAGCCATTTTGTGCAAGTGTAGTGCACCTGCACTGCATATGTGCAGAGGAAGGGAAAAATAATATAGTTAATCCGTCTGTGATTAGGGAGCTAGGGGGTGACATTTTCAAAAAAAAATCTTTAAAGTACCCCTATGCTGCATATGTCAGTGTCATCAATTCAGTAAATCCATCTGTTAGATTCTGGGCTTACAAATTTTTATTTTATTCTTTTTGCTAAAATGTACATTTGCTATGTGCACTGCATTTGAGACAGTGAAAGAAAATTAGTTAAATCCATCTGTTTCACTGTGGGTGAAAAATCATCTTTTTTGTCCTATAAAGTACCTTTGCCTGGGGCCTGTACTGCAAATCTGATAGAGAAATACAATCTGTAAATAAAACTGTGACATTGTTGGTGAAAAAATCACTTAATTTTGGGCACAAAGTACATTTGCGCCCTGCACTGCACTAGTGATAGTGAATTTTTTTTATTTGAATCCATCTATTTTGTTTAATGGTGAATAAAACATATACAGTTGTGTTCCACATTATTCAACCCCCAATGCTGTAAAGGGTTTTAGGGAATTTAGTGTACATTTGTAATTGTGTTCAGAATGAAATCTTACAAGGACTTTTTAAACAACCAAAAGCAACTAAAATGACATCAACTGTTTTTGTAATACAGTATTAAATGTTTTTTTTGTGATTTCTTCATTGACACAATTATTCAACCCCTTAAAGACTACCACTCTTAAGAACAGAGGTTCATTCAAGTGTTTTCGATCAGGTATTGAAAACATCTGTGGATGTCAAGGAGCAGCAATCAAGCATAATAAGCACCAATTAGGCAGATTTAAAATGACTGTGATACTCAGCTCCGTTCTAGACATTTACTGGTGTGTTTACAAACATGGTGAAGTCAAGAGAATGGTCCAGGAAGACAAGAGAAGAGGTGATTTCTCTTCACAGGAAGTGCAATGGCTATAAGAAGATTGCAAAGATGTTAAACATACCAAGAGACACCATAGGAAGCATCATTCGCAAATTCAAGGCAAAGGGCACTGTTGAAACGCTACCTGGTCGTGGCATAAAGAAGATGCTAACTTCGACTGCTGTGTGCTACCTGAAGCGCAAAGTGGAGAAAAGTCCCCGTGTGACTGCTGAGGAACTGAAAAAAGATTTGTCAGATGCGGGTACTGAAGTTTAAGCTCAGACAATAAGGCGCACACTGCGTAATGAAGGCCTCCATGCCAGAACTCCCAGGCGCACCCCCTTGCTGTCTCAAACCACAAAAGTTTTGGGATAGTGTTCTGTGGACTGATGAAACAAAATTAGAACTATTTGGGCCCATGGTACAACGCTATGTTTGGAGGAGGAAGAACAAGGCCTATGAAGAAAAGAACACCTTGCCTACTGTGAAGCATGGCGGGGGGTCAATCATGCTTTGGGGCTGTTTTGCTTCTACAGGTACAGGAAAGCTTCAGCGTGTGCAAGGTACCATGAATTCTCTTCAGTAACAGGAGATATTAGATGAAAATGTGATGCAGTCCATCACAAACCTGAGGCTTGGGAGACGTTGGACCTTTCAACAGGACAATGATCCCAAGCATAACTCCAAGTCCACTAGAGCATGGTTGCAGATTAAAGGCTGGAACATTTTGAAGTGGCCATCGCAGTCACCAGACTTAAATCAGATTGAGAACCTTTGGTGGGACTTAAAGGAAGCAGTTGCAGCGTGCAAGCCAAAGAATGTGACTGAACTAGAGGCTTTTGCCCATGAAGAATGGGCGAAGATACCCGTAGATCGCTGCAAGACACTTGTGTCAAGCTATGCTTCACGTTTAATAGCTGATATAACTGGAAAAGGATGTTGTACTAAGTACTAAGATTGAATGTCACTTGGGGGTTGAATAAAACTGATAATGATGTGAGCACAGAAAAGACATTTGTGGTTATTTCATTATAAATGTTATGTTATATTTGTCTGACTTACAAGTGCCTCTTTGATTTAATTGTAAACAAGATGACTGAAATGATCAAAATCAATGTCAAACTGGCCAAAACACTCAATTTCAGTGGGGGTTGAATAATTTTGAACACAACTGTATTTTTTTTCAATAAACTCCCTTTTCTGCCTGTACTGAAAATAATCAGTAAATCCATCTGTTTCACTGTGGGTGAAAGAAATCATCTTTTTTTTCCTATAAAGTACCTGAACTGCAACTCTGAGGCCACTTTCTCACCGGCGTTGCGAATTGGGGCTGGATAGAATGCGGGTGCGTGGCTGGGAAATCGTGCGAGTGCGCATTCAATTTCAGTCAGTTTTGACTGCGATTGCATTGCGTGGTTTAGTTTTTACAGAAATGTAGTATCAGGGGGCACACCTATCTATCCAAACCGAGTGCCGGCAGCAGTGTGAACCAATAATACAAATATACAAACACAGAACACTGCACGTAGAGAGGCCGCACATCAGAAATATCATATAAATAGTACAAATTTATTGTTTAAAAGCGCAAAGCATGACACAAGCAAGAAAAAGGATTAAAACATTGTATACAATGAATGATCAACAGTGTGGAGTAATAATCCAACACTGGCACCCACCACAGGACCCTATACTGATAATCCCGTACTGCAACCCCTAAGGAAATGCCTCACAATCAAACAGCAAAAAGCAAGCATAGCTGATGTAACATGAACAGGTTAGCATTGAGGCATGCTAGAGAGCAGTAATACTTATCAAATCACAAGGTAATGCACGGGTCCAAGGTGGGGGCACAAAGCAAGCTCGACGCGTATCGCCGGTATGACCCGGCTTCCTCAGGAGTATCATATGAATTTTTTTTTGCGAATATCGGCACTTCGCTAATTCGCGAATATTTAATATATAGTGCTATATATTTGCTATTTCGAATATTCATTTTTTCATTTTTTTTCTAAGTTGTTATCCTTGTTCCTTTCCCACTTCCCAAATGCAGTTCTTATCTGTACGGAGGATTCCTGATTTCCTGGCCTCTCCAGTCAGTGCCTGTTGTCGCTCCTACCGACTTATGTGCTCATGGAGTGTCCCCATCACAATGGGAATGCCTCCATGCTACAATGTACTGTCGGATGTGAGAATCATGATCTCACAAATTTGCCTAAGTTTTTTTTTTTTATTGTCAAATTTTTATTTCCATCATTTCTAAGACAAACAAAAAGGCCATGTTGCCCCGTAAGCAAGAGATCATACACATATGGACACAAAGTCATCCAAAAGCAAAATTCGGGTACGCAGGCCCCAATAATAACAAACAGATTTTACAGAGTCTTCAAAATATACACAAAAAGAGAAACCCCCCCCCAGAATGTCACTCGCAACCCTATCGGATCTACTAGTGTTAAAAATACCATGTTGCACAGACCTTGTCCGGTAATCTGATCATCTCTCATACCTGGCCTCCTTATAGGTTATTAGGAGTCAAATGCCACATTGGTATAAATCTAGCATTATGTCTAGCCTGCCCCATTCCCAACTCTCACCTGCAACCTGCCCAGTCGGCCCTTCAATTGTTCCAGTAGATACCATTCTGTTAGAGAGAAAGGTTTCATGATGTATTGTATCTCATCATTTGACATATATTTGACAATAAAACATTTCCATTTCTTGAAGAGTTTGGTCGTGAGACGGTCCTTAGATTGCAAGTTCGCCATCCTCTCCAGGTGAAACAAATGCTTGAGTTGCTTCTTGACAACAGAGAGCATGGGAACTGCCGACTGTAGCCAATATTTTAAGAGGCAACATTTAACCACCATACATATGGAGTGAAAAAGGTTAGGGAGGCCCCTCCCCTTATTCTCTTCCCCTTCATAATGAAATAAGAAGAGCATTGAGGACAATTTCAATTTCCTACCCCAAATTTCTTCTACCAATCCACCCACCTCAGACCAGAGTCGTCTGCTGCTGGGACATGTCCAGAGGCCATGAAAGAGATCTCTGGACCCTAATTTTCATTTAGAACAGTGTGTTAAGAGATCAGGTCTGAGTGGGTGGGGAGGTATATTAAAGCCAAAGATGGCCCGATGAATAATTCGCAATTGGGTGTCTCTCCATATTTCATTTATAATGTGATTTCTGACTCTTAGCCAGCCCTTGTGTATCATTTGAGTAATATTGACCAAACCTAGTTGCTCTTCCCACTTCTGAAAGCCCCCCTCTCTATCATTCAATAAGTCTTCAGTACTCAACCTATAGTAGATATGGGAAACCGAGGTCCTTCCACCCCCAAGGTCTAGTATTTTGTCTAGCGTGTTTTGTTTAACCTCTTTATGAACCAATATTAGGTTCGAATATATGGCTGCCTTCACCTGAGCAAACTGTATGGTTTGAAAGGGATACAAATAATACTTTTCGACTAATTCAGACTCTCAAAGCCACCTGGGCTCCACGGGATGGAGTAAATGCTTGACCGGTGAGATCCCTTTTGCCTGCCATTCTGTGAACATGCCATGCATAAAGTCGGGGTTGTTCCACAGTGTGAGATGCTCAGATATCTGGTATGATAACCAATATTTTTTCCTCAGAATTCTCCATGTTGATACGGTGTCTTTAATGAGGACTGAATTTTTTATCCAAACAGGGATATTTATAAGTCGTGCATGTAGCAGGGTTACTAGGGACCAAGGAGCACAGAAACCAGCCTCAAGTGACAGAGCCGAATAATAACTTGTGCCATTTATCCAATCGGCAATATGCCTACCCATGCATGCTAAGTTATAGCCCCTTATGTCTGGATAGGCTATGCCACAAATTTCCGTGGGAGGTGTCAGTTTACGCACACTAATTCTCGGGTGCTTACTTCACCAGAGAAAAGTTGTGAAAGCTTTGTTTAATATGTTTATATCAGTATGTTTTAAAAGAAGAGGGATAGTCTGTAAGGGGTACAATAGCTTGGACATTGACATAATTTTGAGAAGATGGTTCTGGCCCATTAATGCTAATAGGACTTCGTGCCATTGACGTAACTCCCTTATTATATTATTTATCAGGGGGATGTAATTAAGCCTATAGATAGATTCTAGTGTCTTACCTATCTTGATACCTAGATAAGTAATAAATGACTTAGCTATTGGTATACTCTCAACCTCTATTAATGTCTCTTCCGGGCCTGAGGCTGACTTGTGTAGAAAAAGAATTTCGCTTTTGCTATAGTTAATTTGCAATCCAGAAAAAGTGCCGAAAGCAGATAGTGTCCACATAACCCTGGCCAAATCAGTTATGGGGTCAGCCATGAACAGGACTATGTCGTCCGCAAACAAGGCCAAGCGCATAACATGAGGTGCCATATCCAAGCCTTTATATAAGCCTGATGAATCAAGATACCTAGCTAACAGCTCTATTGCTAGATCAAAAAGAAGGGGGGACAAGGGGCATCCTTGCCTCGTTCCCCCTGCAAAGTGAAACAATCAGAGAGAAATCCCTCCGCGTAGACTCTAGTCTTGGGATTAGCATACATTCCTGCTAGAACTGAGCGGAAAAGACCCGTGAAGCCCATTGCGTGTAGGACCTGATTTAACCACTGCGAGCCTATGCTGTTGAATGCTTTTTTGGTATCAAGTGTGAATATCGCCGGATTTTTGTTCGCATACTGTGGGGATCCTGCCTGAAAAAGCGCCAGGAAGACCTTCCGTATATTTATTACCACAGATCTTCCCTTAACAAAGCCCACCTGGTGAGGCGAAATCAGTGAAGTGGGGATACCAGCCAACCTGTTAGCCAAGATTTTAGACAAGATCTTCATGTCTTCGTTAATCAGCGATATTGGTCTATAGGAAGATAGATCCTCCAGGTCTTTTCCCTTTTTGTGAATTAAAGTTATCAAAGCAGTGTTCATGTGTTCAGATATGGGTTGCCCCTCTACTATTGAGGAGAAAAGCGTGGCAAGCAACGGAGAAATCTGAATGTTTAGGGCTTTGTAAAAGTCAACAGAGAACCCATCAGGGCCGGGCGCCTTGCCAGATGGGAAAGTTTTTATAGTGGATTGGATTTCCACCGCTGTAAACGGTGCTTTTAAAATTAGCAGTTGTTGGTCCGTAAGCTTTGGAAGGGGAAGGCTCTCCAAAAACTACCTGCCCTTATCCAGATCCCCCTCCTTCCTCTGATAAAAGTGAGAAAAATATTCTCCCAAGAGGGAAGTTATCCCTTGCGGTCTGTGCTCCTTGGTCCTGTTTTTTAGTCTCATGCAATATATGTCGGTTTGGGGGCATCTACCCTTTGCCAAAGAAGCCAAAAGCCGACCAGATTTATGAACAAATCTATGCATCTCAATGTCAAATTTGGTCTTCCTAAAGCTCTCCTGCCTATCAGCCCACAAGTAAAACTCTCTCTGCACCGATACCCACTTCGCTTTTGCGTCTGGGGTCTGAGTGGAGAGAAAAGTGGCATATGCCAACCTTAGATTTCCGAAAGTGTTCCCTCGCTATTTTTTTAATAGACGAGACATACGCCAGCATCTGTCCTCTGAGCACCGCCTTGCCAGTTTCCCAGAAGAGCATTGGTTCCTGTATGTGGACTCTATTATCATCTACAAATTCCATCCACCAACCTTGCAATAGCCTATAAAAGTTTTTATCTTGTAACAGGAAATTGGGAAATCTCCACTAGTGATGTCGCAAACATAAAATTTTCAGTTCGCGAACGGCGAACGCGAACTTCCGCAAATGTTCGCAAACGGGCGAACCGGGCGAACCGCCATAGACTTCAATAGACAGGCGAATTTTAAAAACCAAAGGGACTCTTTCTGGCCAAAATAGTGATGGAAAAGTTGTTTCAAGGGGACAAACACCTGGACTGTGGCATGCCGGAGGGGAATCCATGGCAAAACTCCCATTGAAAATTACGTAGTGGACGCAGAGTCGGGTTTTAATCCATAAAGGGCATAAATCAACTAACATTCCTAAATTGTTTGGAATAACATGCTTTAAAACATCCAGTGTGTGCATACGATCAGGTATGATGTTGTATCGATCAGGTAGTGTAAGGGATACGCCCACTTCACAGACATTGACAGACCAAACTCCCCTTTTAATGCACCGCAAACAACCGCAAACAGTCCATTTGCACAACCGCAAAATCCCCATTTGCACAAGGTTGGATACCAAGCTAGCCATGTTCCGGTGATGTCATTGAAGGTTTCTTCCTCCACCCAGCCACGTACAACACCAAGGGTCCCCGAAAGGTGAATTGAATTGATTTTTCGAACGGGGAGATGGTTAAAAAAACGCTGGCTCCCTCCCCTTTGTTTTAATCCACGGTGACTGCGTCTGCACCGTGCAATTTACTCTCACACCCGATATGAGTGGTGTCTTAACTAGTACTATTCCTATCAGTTTAATCCCTGTTACGTCCCATATCAGGGATTGCCTTTTGTGGAAAAAAAATGTAGGCCAGGTACCTTCGACTGCCTTCACAGTGACAGACCAAACTCTCATACACCAAACTAAATTGATTTTAGGAACCGGGAGATGGAAAAAGCAGCTTGGTCGGTCCTCTTACTCCCAAATTTGGGCACTGCGCGTGAAAAGAGCAATGTGCTGTGACACCCTATATGAGTAGTGGTGGGCACTGGCAGTGGGCACACTACAGTCAGTGGAAGTCGGCCTGACACACACTGGCAGCAGGCAAGCAACTGAAATTAGACTAAAGTGTAAAAATTAAATGCCTGTGCCACACAGTATGAGTGGTGGTGGGCACTGGCAGTGGGCACACTACAGTCAGTGGAAGTCGGCCTGACACACACTGGCAGCAGGCAAGCAACTGAAATTAGACTAAAGTGTAAAAATTAAATGCCTGTGCCACCCGGTATGAGTGGTGGTGGGCACTGGCAGTGGGCACACTACAGTCTGTGGAAGTCGGCCTGACACACACTGGCAGGCAACTAACCTTAGATTAAGGGGTAAAAATTAAATGCCTTTGTTTGATGCAAAGTCCTGTGTGTCGATGTGAGTGGTGGGCACTGGCAGTGGGCACACTACAGTCTGTGGGCCTGCAGCTCCTCACACACAGGCAGGCCAGGCAACTGCAACATATATATGGAGAAAAAAAAAAGCAGACTAATGTAGCAGCCCTAAAAAGGTTTTTTTGGGGTGCTATCAGGATGCTGTCCTTACAGCAGATATCAGATGAGTCTTTCAGGACTGGAGTGGACACTGAATACACTAGCCTAGCTATCGATTTCCCTATTAAATCATCAGCAACTACACTCTCCCTCCTCTCACTAAGACTGCAGCTTCAGAATGAATCTAAAATGGATGCTGTGCAGGAGGTGGGAGGGTCTGGGAGGGAGGGTATGCTGCTGATTGGCTGGAATGTGTCTGCTGACTGTGAGGTACAGGGTCAAAGTTTGCTCAATGATGATGTATAGGGGGCAGACCGAACATCGCATATGTTCGCCCGCCGAGGCGAACGCGAACAAGCTATGTTCGCCGGGAACTGTTCGCCGGCGAATAGTTCGGGCCATCTCTAATCTCCACACATAGCCTCCTCCCCTAAGATATTTATCAGTGAGATCCAGAAGTAGAGAAGAATGGTCCGATATTACCATGACAGAAATGGCAATAGTAGTTACTAGTGTTGAGCGAACAGTTCGAGAACAGTTCGGGTTCGTACCGAATTTTGGGGTGTCCGGGACCCGAACCCGGACATTTTCAAAAAAGTTCGGGTTCGGGTTCGGTGTTCGTCGATTACTTCCCGCTTTCTGAAGGGCTGCACAGCAGCCAATCAGCTAGCGTTTTACTTCTTGCCCTAAGAGCCCATCACAGCCATGCCTACTAATGGCATGGCTGTGATTGGCCAAGTGCAGCATGTGACCCAGCCTCTATTTAAGCTGGAGTCACGTAGCGCCGCACGTCACACTGCTCTGATTAGTGTGGGGAGAGGACGCAGCTTCTGTCAGGGCGAGATTAGGCAGGTTAAAGTCAGCAACAGCACCCAATGAACGGATCAATTTACAGCTGAGAATCATTGAACTTCTGCTAGTTACTTGCTCGCTGGTTTTTAGGCTGCACAGAGCGTTTTTCTGTCACTTATTTTCTGGGTTGATCGGCGGCCATTTTGTGACTTGTGGTGTGCCAGAAGAAGCTGCCACCAAGTCCATCAATCCATCAATACTAGTTTTTTTTTTTTTGCTATATCCTACATCAGGGGCTTGGCTGTGCTAATTGTCACCCCTAGAAACTCAGGAAAGAAATTTCTATATTTTATTAAGGGGTTAAATACAATTGCCCAAATACCAATCCCCTAAATGTGGTGTTCCAGCTTTGGTTAGACAAGTATAATACTGTCTGCTGTCTGGCAAAGGATAGATTATTTTCTGGGGTTAAATTCAATTGCCAAAATAGCAATACCATGAATCAGTGGTTTCAGCTGTGGCTGGCAAAATAGAATAGTGTCCGAGGTAACGCACACACGTACAGACGCACGTACACGATTCTTGAATAGTTGTATTATCGCGATAATAAAACTAACAGTGTAAAGTTGACTGTATTGCTCTAAGTTATATTCGCGCATCTGAATGTAACTTCTATTACAGCACACCAATACTAAAACTGACTAAGAGACAGCTTTAAGTTCTATTCGAACGCGATTGCAACTTTGGAACTTAAAGTGGTGTACGATTTTAAAAGTTGAGTACTAAAAAGTTGGAATCGCAATGCGATTCTTATGTATTTGCTTAATCGCATTGCGATTACAACTTTGAGCTACCGATCACCATGGGAACGCCTCCTCCAGTAGAATGTACTGTCGGATGTGAGAATTAAGTTGAAATCGCAATGCGATTATTATATATCTGCTTAATCGCATTGCCGTTTCAACTTAGCATTGCTAAATAATTCCATCCATATTCGTTAACTTACTGACTCAGTAAGTTAACGATATGGATGGAATTATTTAGCAATGCTAAGTTGAAATCGCAATGCGATTAAGCAAATATATAAGAATCGCATTGCGATTTCAACTTAATTCTCAGATCCGACAGTACATTCTACTGGAGGAGGCGTTCCCATGGTGATCGTTAGCTCAAAGTTGTAATCGCAATGCGTTTATTGCGGTATATTATCCCTCTGGGTGTCTTTTACAGCCTTTTTAGTACCCAAAAGTTCGGGTCCCCATTGACTTCTATGGGGTTCGGGATGAAGTTCGGGTTGAGTTCGGATCACGAACCCGGACATTTTCCGGAAGTTCGGCCGAACCTCTCGAACCCGAACATCCAGGTGTTCGCTCATCTCTAGTAGTTACCTGTGGAAAAACCTCAGGAGATATAAAAATTTAATCAATCCTAAACCAGCTGTTTTGGGCATGGGAATAATGCGTGAATTCCCTATCCTGGGGGTGGAAAAGCCTCCAGCAGTCTTGCAAAGAGGTATTAGAGGCAAAATCCAGCAATGCCGTCTGTTGCCTTTGAGTTCTATCATTCCTCCTATCTTCATTTACGCTCATAACCAGGTTGAAATCGCCTCCAACCAGCTTCCGCATGTGTGGATCATTAAGTATTTTATAGCTGACCTCTGTTAAGAAATCTCTCTGATGCTGGTTAGGAGCGTAAATATTATATAGACTATAGTCGCCAAAAGAAACGGACACATGAATATGGACCATGTGTGTTACATGCGAGAGATGTCATGCTATAAGAATCAGAACCTCGGCTTTTCTGCCCACTGCCCCTGATCCATGGACTTATGAGATGGGTCTCCTGCAGCAGCGCAATATCGACTTTCAGGCCCTTTAGATTATGCAGAATTTTCATACGCTTATTTGGGGAGCGCAGGCCCTTAATACTCCATGAGATAATCCTCATAACGCGCTATTGCAGGAGAGGTCCTGGCCAGAAGTGATATACATATAAAGGGGCATCCCCCGAAAGGGCTGCCACCTAAGAAGGGGTTACCTCCCAGCAGGGTCCTCCCTTCAACTGATTTACACATAAACACACCAATAGCTGATCTCAGGGAGACCAGCTACAAAAAACGCCACGGAGCCTCATTTAAGAGTCTCAACACAGCAATCCGAAGTGCAAAGCTCCCTGGGAAACAGTAATATGCAAAATAAATGTGGAGCCCCAGTTATGGGTCTACAACACAATGAAAGCCAGATATCCCTCAAAGGAAGGAAAACCGAGCAAAGGCGTGTCTCCATTACAGAGATCACAAAATCCACCATATTAAGTGGCCCCTATGTCAAGATCCCGCTTTTTTACAAGCTTTAAGGATGTGACGGGGAAAACCTAAGCCAGTTATCCATCCACAGACAGCTGTTTCGGGGTGTTGCCCCTCATCAGTGCGGAGTAGGATTCTGGCTAACCAGGAGCAATGCCTCGGAGACTACTCAAACACACCAATAGCTGATCTCAGGTAGACCAGCTACAAAAAGCGCAACGGGGCCTCGTTTAAAAGTCTCAACACAGCAATCCGAAGTGCAAAGCTCCCTGGGAAACAGTAATATGCAAAATAAATGTGGAGTCCCAGTTATGGGTCTACAACACATTGAAAGCCAGATATCCCTCAAAGGAAGGAAAACCGAGCAAAGGGGTGTCTCCATTACAGAGATCACCAAATCCACCATATTAAGTGGCCCCTATGTCAAGATCCCACTTTTTTACAAGCTTTAAGGATGTGACGGGGAAAACCTAAGCCAGTTATCCATCCACATGTAAGTAGATCCCCAGGTTGCAGAGCGAGAGCCAAGAAGTTAACAAAACAGTGAACTAAGAAATGCACGAAAAAACTGAACATTTGCAGAACCAAAATCAACTGACTATGTGACCTTCCTTTTTTCTGGTACTAAACGCAGTGACCTCACCACCCTGAAGGTTTCTGTCATCCTGAGCTAGTTCAGTATATTTTAGCCCCAAGGGGTAGTTTCTCCAAGTTTCACGGGTGCGCAGTACGACAGTTAGATGATGACCTCTTCTCTTTTGGAGATCCACAGATACCCGATTGGGGACTATCAGATATAAGGCTCCAGTCCCTGTGTCTGTGCATCGCATCTGGGATCCTCCGTCTAGGCTTAGGTCCCATCTCTGCAGCATCTCTCTCTTCCTGATGGCATAGATAAGCCTCAGCTTCCTTAATGTTAGTGAAATGATGAATTGTTCCATCTCCTTGTTTCATTCTCAGCACTGCCGGATATATAAGCTGAAACTTGACCCCCAACTTGTGAAGGCCCGAGCAGATGCTACTAAACTCCATCCGTTTCCTTGTTACCTCAGCGGAATAGTTGGCAAAGAGGAGCATTTTATGGCCTCTAAAATCGAGCTGTTCCCTTCTCAACCTGTAAGCTCTCAAAATGTCCTCCTTGTCCGAAAAGTCCAAGTATTTGCAAATGACCTGGCGAGGTCTTTGGTTTGCTTGAGCTGGTGACATTTTAGGCTGATCTCTTGGTGGGCCTATCATGTGTGCCCTTTCCACCTTTCTTTTGCCTGACAGACCCAGTGCTTGTGGTAGTTCAGTATCAAAAAGGTGATGCAGCTCCTGCGGTGGCACCGATTCCAGCACCCCAACTAGCCACAAATTGCTCCTCCTATTCTCTAGGTCATCAATTTTCTCATGGATGCGATCAGCTAGTTGCATTAAATAATTAAGTTTAGTGGAGGAGGCTGTCGTGTCCTCCTCCAGGAAGGCCACCCTCTGTTCAACCTCTTCAAAGCGATGGTCATGCAGAGCCACCTCCTCCTGCAACTTATTCAAGGCCGCTTACACTGTAGTAGAGAGGGAGGTGATGATGTCGGGGGCAAGCTGTTTGGCCACCTCTATAGCTAACATTTTAATGTCCACAGGACCTCCAGTGGAGTCAAAAAGGTCCGCCTGTGTGTCTGTGGGCACTCCGTCTCGCTGCTCCTGCACCGCACGTGCTGCGTCTTGAGTGGAGGTCGGCACCATCTTGGGCTGTGCTCCGGCTGTTGTAGAAGAGATACAGCCCATGGGAGTAGACTTCTGCCCGCTCCAGAGGAGATATCGCTCCATGCACATGGAGGGGCTGGTAGGAGGAGAGCAGTCTCCCGTTTTCACGGGAGGATGGGGATGAGAGGCGGGGCTGCTTTAGGTGAGCGTTGAGGAGCCGACTGCATTGCATCCTCACATACCAGCGCCGGAACCGGAAGTCCATTTGCCTAAGTTTTACTCACAATGCGAATAATATAACTTGCATTACTCGTATTGCGAATTTAACTTGCAGCGGTGTAGAATTGACGAAAATTGAGAATATAGTGCTATATTCGATATTCGTTATCTTCGTTAATTGTAGCAAGCCGACCATTAGGAACCCAGCTCTAAGTTGAATTCGCAATGCAAATAATATAACGAATTACTCGCAATTGTGCATCCAACATAGACCTAGTTTACTATGGTTGGCTTGCTCGAATTAACGGAGATAGAAAATATATCGATATATTTGTTATCCTCGTATTCGTCAATAATGAAGATATAGAAATATTCTCTATCTTCGTTATCAACGAAGATAGAGAATATAGCGCTATATTCGTTAATTCTAGCAATCCAATAGGAAAGTTGCCTATAGGCAGCTCTAAGTTGGATTGGCAATGTAATAATTTACTTTGCCTATTTTTTAAAATAAATAGAATAATTATAATAATTATTAAATTTATTGGAAAAAATAAGCAAAGTATTATTATAGCATTGCGATTCCAACTTAGAGCTGTGCATAGTCCAGTTTACTTGGCTTGGTAGAATTAACGAAGATAACAAATTCGAATATATCGCTATATTCGTTATCTTCGTTAATTCTAGATAGCAAACCAATCGGAACGTTGCCTTATACACCGTTCAAAGTTAAAATCGCAATACGCGAATAATTAAATCTCATATTATTCACGATAAATTGAATGATGACGAATATTCGATTTCTACGAATATAAGACGAATATTTAAGCAAATATTCACGAAATAACGCAAAATCGAATATGGTACCTCCTGCTCAACACTAGTAGGTATCCACGGGGATTAAGTAGCAGGGAGGTAAAATAACCGAACAGTTACTGGAAAGTTCTTCACAATGCCCCCCCCCCCCCCAACATGGTTGGACCTTTCCGGGTCCAGTGGGGCTGGCGGGATGTCCAGTGACTATTCGGAAAAAGTCTGTTTGTCAGGAAAGTCCATCTGCATTTCCATTTAACTTGCCTGGGCAATAGTGAATAGTAAAGTCATAGGGCTGTAGGGCCAGACTCCATCGCAGCAGACGGGCATTATCACCAGAGACTCGGTTGAGCCAGACCAGGGGGTTGTGGTCTGTGATGAGAGTGAAGGTGCGGCCATACAGATAAGGAGTCAGTTTCTTGAGGGCCCAGGCTAAGGCCAGACACTCCTTTTCAATGGCTGCATAGCCGACCTCCCTAAGCAAAAGTTTGCGACTCAGATAGGCCACTGGGTGCTCTCCTCCATCCTTTTTAACCTGGCTCAAAACTGCCCCCAGTTCAAACATGGAAGCGTCTGTGTGGACGATAAACCACTTGTTAGGATCTGAGGCATCCAATACAGGGGCATTGACAAGAGCTTGTTTTAGAGCCACCTCACACTCAGGAGACCACAGGACCTGTCGGGGTAACTTCTTTTTGGTCAAGTCAGTCAGGGGTTTGGCCAGGGCACTATAGTCAGGTACCAAACACTTGTAATAACTGGCTGTCCCTAAGAAGGCCATGACTTGTGTCTTGGTACGGGGAGTGGGCCAATTAGCAATGGCTTCGATCTTAGCTGGCTCTGGCACCGCCATACCGATGTGACACTTGTCAGGCTTCAAGGTTAACTGGCACCCCTAATCCTATCTAACACTGACCCTATGTGTTCAAGATAAGCCTTCCAAGTATCGCTATAGATGGCGATGTCGTCCAGGTATGCACACACACAATGCTGGAGTCTATCTAGCAGGCATTCTACCGTCCTTTGAAAGGTGGCAGGTGTGTTCTTTATCCTGAACAGCATAACCCGAAATTGGTATAGGCCGAATGGGGTGATGAAGGCGGACTTGAAGACAGCATCTTCCGCTAAGGGGATCTGCCAGTATCCCTTGCAGAGGAGAATAGTGGTCAGATACTTCCCCTTAAATATGCGGTCAAGCAGCTCGTCCATCCAGGGCATCAAATAGGCGTCGGTTACCATTTTGTCGTTGAGCCGCCTGTCATCATCCCGCTTTGGTACCAAGACCACAGATGAGGCCCAAGGACTTTCGGAGTGTTCTATTACTCCTAGCCGCAGCATATCTTCTATTTCCCTCTGCATCCTGTCCCAAACAGCTTCGGGAATGCGGTAGGGAGGTTGTCTCGAGGGTACCTGCCCTGGGGTGTCCACCTTGTGGATTGCTAACTGGGTATACCCGGGTTCCTGGGAAAACATGGCGTGTTTGGCTCCAAGCAAGAGGTTGGTTTGAGACCGCTCATGGGGCCCCAACTGTTCCCGCAGCTGGACCAACTCTATGTTCCTCATCTCCCCATCACCCCCTAACAGGTCTGGTAAGGGTAAGGCTTCTGTGTCCTCCCCTGCTGGGGCACATATGGCCGTGACTTCCTCAATCGTTTCTTTATAAGCCTTGAGCATATTAATGTAAAATGTCTGTTTCACATCCTCATTCTCGCAGCTTGCTATAGTGTAGGTGGTATTGCACACCTGCCCTATAACTTTATACCGGCCCTGACAGGCTGCCTGGAGCTTGTCGGTTCAGACCAGCCTGAGGATCATGATCTTTTGCCCAATTTGAAAGTTCCGGTGCCTGGCTCTCCGATCATAGCATACCCTCTGGCGCTGCTGGGCCGCTGAGAGGTTTTCCCTTACTGTCTGAGTCAACTCCTCCATATGGTCCCTCAGCTCCAACACATAGGGCACGATCGGAGACCCCTCGATCTCTGTCTGTCCCTCCCAATGATCTTTGATAAGGTCTAGGGGCCCCTCACGCACCTCCCATACAACAGCTCAAAGGGATTCCTGGGGCAACTCCCGGTACGCAGATAGGAGGTGCGGCAGGAATCGCTCCCAGTCCCCGTAGGCCCCCATAAACGTTTTCAGCATTTGCTTCAGAGTCCCGTTGAAGCGTTCACAGAGACTGTTAGTCTGGGGATGGTACGGGGAGGTTGCCAGGGGTTTATTCCCACTGACCTTCCATAGCTGCTGAGTCAGCTTGGCAGTAAACTTCTTACCCCGGTCTGATAAGATCTCTTTGGGAAATCCCATTCGAGAGAAAATCTTGACCAGGGCATCAGCCACAGTCTCAGCATGAAGGGGCTCTAAAGTCAGGTGTGGGGTAGGTTGACTTACCTGGGTCTCGGTAGGAGGTGGATAGCTCTCGGCAGCACGGCTTTGGGCTCTGGTGGTCACGGCTTGGGCCTCCGGGTTTTTGCAAGGACAAAAGCGGAGGTTAGTGGCCAAATGTCATTGCGCAATACGACCTCTGCGGGCAACTCCTTCCTAATGCCCTCGTTGACATTGCCGGCTCCAGCACCCCAGTCTAGGTGGACCTGGACCATGGGAATCCGATAAATGGCCCCCCTGCCACTCAAACAGCAATAGATCGCCCCGGTCGTTCCGAATTGTCAATCAAGTGTCTTTGAACAAGGGTGATGGTAGCGCCGCTGTCCCTTAGGCCTTGGGCAGTTTTCCCATTGACCACCACTAACTGACAATGGTGCTTCCGGTTGTCCGTGATGGTAGACTGGACCAGGCGGGCTTCATATAACGTGCCTAGGGGTTCCTCACAGCTTAACTCTTTGTCATCCCAATCAGGGGTATGGGATAGTCCACACAATGGGCTGCCGCCCAGGAGTTGGAGAAGGTGCCTCAGTTGATTGCAGCGAAAACAGCAGGGCTCGTTGCCAGCTGGGCGTCGTTGGTTGGAGAGTATCGGTCTGCTGGAGGGTTGGTACCTGGTGGCTACCGGTGGTGTTGGTGCCTAGTTCCGAAAGGGTTGTATTCGAGGTGTGGTACGTGCCGCCTTGCGGGTATCGGCATACTCGTCCGCGAGTTTGGCTGCTTCAGGTAAGGAGAAGGACCTGCAGTCCCTTACACAATCCCTGACGTCAGTCTGGATGTGGTGGTAAAATTGTACCAGTAAAATAAGCCGCAGGGCATCATCCACTGTGGTGGCCTGGCAGCTTGTGACCCAATTGGAGGCTGAGAGCTGCAAGCGGCAGACCCACTCTGCATAGGAGTCTCTGTCCTATTTGCGGGAGTATTCTGAATTTTTTGCGGTACTCCTCTGGGGTTACTGCGTATTGAACGAGGAGCGTCTCTTTCACTCGTGCATAGCTCCTGCTCTGGAACAGCCCTGAAGGCATCAGCTGCTTTTCCCAACAGTTTTCCTGATAATATTGGGACCCATTCATCAGCAGCCACTCTGTGTATGGCACACTGGCACTCAAAATCTGCCAGATAGCAATCAATCTTGCTTTCATTTTTGTTAAAGCTTTTAAAGGCGCTGAAGGGAGTCTTCCACAAAGCAACTGTGCTGTTCCCTTCGTTCGGTAGAATTGCTGCCGTTTGCTGGTTTTCAGCCAGCCTCAGTTTTAGCTCTTGCTGTTCCCTTTGGTTTGCATGCTCTGTCACACTATTGATCACCTGTAGGATGATTTTAGTAGTTGGATTTGGCCCGAACAGTGCTACTCGTTCCCTGATTTCCCTGGTGATCGGTAGTTCTGTCTCCCGACAGGTCGGTGTTGCCGCAGCCAAGTTCTCCCGGTCTAGCTCCATTAAATTGGCAATTATAACCCGCTTGTCTTTGTTGCTGGCAATCCCTCCAGGAACTCCCAACAGTTCCTTTAGTGTGCTGCGCTTAAGCTGTGTGTACCAGCCTTCCATTTACTGTACACTAGTGGCTCTCTTGGATTCTCCATGCAGGGAAAGGGGATGATCCCACTGCTTGCCACCAGTTGTGACGGTCTGAATATGAGTTACCGTCTGTCATTCCCTTATTCCCCTGAAGTAATATCGCCAAGAATCCACAGAGTAAAATATCGCCGGTGTTGCATAATAATCCACACAGGAGCCAAAGCTTAATGCTGGAACAACACACTTTAATGGAAAGCCAGGGCACTCAATTTAAACGGCATCAAACTCCTCCTCAAAGCCAAAGTGTCGTTTCCAAGACAATGGCCTAAAGTGTTATCTTGCGTATTTTAATTAGGTAGATAAGTCTTGTGGTTAGAAGCAGATTGAATGTCTCGGGCGTGTGTGTACTGTGGGGAATTGCTCTGGTAGACAGGCTTGCGGACGCAGTATAGAGGCAAGGTACAAAGTTCTCTGGGTAAAGCAGAAGTGTTTTATTCACACTCAGCAACACAAAAACAGTCTTAGTGCTTGTTAGTGATGACGCGAACATAAAATTTTCAGTTCGCGAACAGCGAACGCGAACTTCCGCAAATGTTTGCGAACGTGCGAACCGGGCGAACCGCCATAGACTTCAATTGGCAGGCGAATTTTAAAACCCACAGGGACTCTTTCTGGCCACAATAGTGATGAGAAAGTTGTTTCAAGGGGTCTAACACCTGGACTGTGGCATGCCGGAGGGGGATCTATGGCAAAACTCCCATGGAAAATTATGTAGTGGACGCAGAGTCGGGTTTTAATCCATAAAGGGCATAAATCAACTAACATTCCTAAATTGTTTGGAATAACGTGCTTTAAAACATCCAGTGTGTGTATACGATCAGGTATGATGTTGTATCGATCAGGTAGTGTAAGGGTTACGCCCGCTTCACTGACATTGACAGACCAAACTCCCCTTTTAATGCACCGCAAACAGTTCATTGGTATCCAACTCCCCATTTGCACAAGGTTGGATACCAAGCTAGCCACGTCCCGGTGATGTCATTGAAGGTTTCTTCCTCCACCCAGCCACGTACAACACCAAGGGTCCCCAAAAGATGAATTGAATTGATTTTTCGAACGGTGAGATGGTTAAAAAAACGCTGGCTCCCTCCCCTTTGTTTTTATCCACGGTGACTGCGTCTGCGCCGTGCAATTTACTGTCACACCCGATATGAGTATAATTTTCTGTAGTACTATTCTCATCAGTTTAATCCCTCTAACGTCCCCAATCTGGGGGCCATTTATTGAATAGATTTTTCGAACGGGAGATGGTTAAAAACGCTGGCTCCCTCCACTCTGTTTTAAAACCACGGTCACTGCGTCTGCGCCGTGCAATTTACTGTCACACCCGATATGAGTGGTATTTTCTGTAGTACTATTCTCATCAGTTTAATCCCTCTAACGTCCCCAATCTGGGTGCCATTTATTGAATAGATTTTTCGAACGGGGAGATGGTTAAAAACGCTGGCTCCCTCCACTCTGTTTTAAACCACGGTCACTGCGTCTGCGCCTTGCAATTTACTGTCACACCCGATATGAGTGGTATTTTCTGTAGTACTATTCTCATCAGTTTAATCCTCTAACGTCCCCAATCTGGGGGCCATTTATTGAATAGATTTTTCGAACGGGAGATGGTTAAAAAACGCTGGCTCCTCCACTCTGTTTTAAACCACGGTGACTAGCGTCTGCGCCGTGCAATTTACTGTCACACCCGATATGAGTGGTATTTTCTGTAGTACTATTCTCATCAGTTTAATCCTCTAACGTCCCCAATCTGGGGCCATTTATTGAATAGATTTTTCGAACGGGGAGATGGTTAAAAACGCTGGCTCCCTCCACTCTGTTTTAAACCACGGTCACTGCGTCTGCGCCGTGCAATTTACTGTCACACCCGATATGAGTGGTATTTTCTGTAGTACTATTCTCATCAGTTTAATCCTCTAACGTCCCCAATCTGGGGCCATTTATTGAATAGATTTTTCGAACGGGGAGATGGTTAAAAACGCTGGCTCCCTCCACTCTGTTTTAAACCACGGTCACTGCGTCTGCGCCGTGCAATTTACTGTCACACCCGATATGAGTGGTATTTTCTGTAGTACTATTCTCATCAGTTTAATCCTCTAACGTCCCCAATCTGGGGGCCATTTATTGAATAGATTTTTCGAACGGGGAGATGGTTAAAAACGCTGGCTCCTCCACTCTGTTTTAATCCACGGTCACTGCGCCTGCGCCGTGCAATTTACTGTCACACCCGATATGAGTGGTATTTTCTGTAGTACTATTCTCATCAGTTTAATCCTCTAACGTCCCCAATCTAGGGGCCATTTATTGAATAGATTTTTCGAACGGGGAGATGGTTAAAAACGCTGGCTCCCTCCACTCTGTTTTAAACCACGGTGACTAGCGTCTGCGCCAGTGCAATTTACTGTCACACCCGATATGAGTGGTATTTTCTGTAGTACTATTCTCATCAGTTTAATCCTCTAACGTCCCCAATCTGGGGGCCATTTATTGAATAGATTTTTCGAACGGGAGATGGTTAAAAACGCTGGCTCCCTCCACTCTGTTTTAAACCACGGTGACTGCGCCTGCGCCGTGCAATTTACTGTCACACCCGATATGAGTGGTATTTTCTGTAGTACTATTCTCATCAGTTTAATCCCTCTAACGTCCCCAATCTGAGGGCCATTTATTGAATAGATTTTTCGAACGGGAGATGGTTAAAAACGCTGGCTCCCTCCACTCTGTTTTAAACCACGGTGACTGCGCCTGCGCCTGCAATTTACTGTCACACCCGATATGAGTGGTATTTTCTGTAGTACTATTCTCATCAGTTTAATCCTCTAACGTCCCCAATCTGGGGGCCATTTATTGAATAGATTTTTCGAACGGGGAGATGGTTAAAAACGCTGGCTCCCTCCACTCTGTTTTAAACCACGGTGACTGCGTCTGCGCCGTGCAATTTACTGTCACACCCGATATGAGTGGTATTTTCTGTAGTACTATTCTCATCAGTTTAATCCCTCTAACGTCCCCAATCTGGGGGCCATTTATTGAATAGATTTTTCGAACGGGGAGATGGTTAAAAAAACGCTGGCTCCCTCCACTCTGTTTTAAACCACGGTCACTGCGTCTGCGCCGTGCAATTTACTGTCACACCCGATATGAGTGGTATTTTCTGTAGTACTATTCTCATCAGTTTAATCCTCTAACGTCCCCGACTCCCAATCTGGGGGCCATTTATTGAATAGATTTTTCGAACGGGGAGATGGTTAAAAAACGCTGGCTCCCTCCACTCTGTTTTAATCCACGGTCACTGTGTCTGCGCCGTGCAATTTACTGTCACACCCGATATGAGTGGTATTTTCTGTAGTACTATTCTCATCAGTTTAATCCTCTAACGTCCCCAATCTGGGGGCCATTTATTGAATAGATTTTTCGAACGGGAGATGGTTAAAAACGCTGGCTCCCTCCACTCTGTTTTAAACCACGGTCACTGCGTCTGCGCCGTGCAATTTACTGTCACACCCGATATGAGTGGTATTTTCTGTAGTACTATTCTCATCAGTTTAATCCCTCTAACGTCCCCAATCTGGGGGCCATTTATTGAATAGATTTTTCGAACGGGAGATGGTTAAAAACGCTGGCTCCCTCCACTCTGTTTTAAACCACGGTCACTGCGCCTGCGCCGTGCAATTTACTGTCACACCCGATATGAGTGGTATTTTCTGTAGTACTATTCTCATCAGTTTAATCCTCTAACGTCCCCAATCTGAGGGCCATTTATTGAATAGATTTTTCGAACGGGAGATGGTTAAAAACGCTGGCTCCCTCCACTCTGTTTTAAACCACGGTCACTGCGTCTACGCCGTGCAATTTACTGTCACACCCGATATGAGTGGTATTTTCTGTAGTACTATTCTCATCAGTTTAATCCTCTAACGTCCCCAATCTGGGGGCCATTTATTGAATAGATTTTTCGAACGGGGAGATGGTTAAAAACGCTGGCTCCCTCCACTCTGTTTTAAACCACGGTGACACTGCGTCTGCGCCGTGCAATTTACTGTCACACCCGATATGAGTGGTATTTTCTGTAGTACTATTCTCATCAGTTTAATCCTCTAACGTCCCCAATCTGGGGGCCATTTATTGAATAGATTTTTCTAACGGGAGATGGTTAAAAAACGCTGGCTCCCTCCACTCTGTTTTAAACCACGGTGACTGCGTCTGCGCCGTGCAATTTACTGTCACACCCGATATGAGTGGTATTTTCTGTAGTACTATTCTCATCAGTTTAATCCTCTAACGTCCCCAATCTGAGGGCCATTTATTGAATAGATTTTTCGAACGGGAGATGGTTAAAAAACGCTGGCTCCCTCCACTCTGTTTTAAACCACGGTGACTGGCGTCTGCGCCGTGCAATTTACTGTCACACCCGATATGAGTGGTATTTTCTGTAGTACTATTCTCATCAGTTTAATCCTCTAACGTCCCCAATCTGGGGCCATTTATTGAATAGATTTTTCGAACGGGAGATGGTTAAAAACGCTGGCTCCCTCCACTCTGTTTTAAACCACGGTCACTGCGTCTGCGCCGTGCAATTTACTGTCACACCCGATATGAGTGGTATTTTCTGTAGTACTATTCTCATCAGTTTAATCCTCTAACGTCCCCAATCTGAGGGCCATTTATTGAATAGATTTTTCGAACGGGAGATGGTTAAAAAATGCTGGCTCCCTCCACTCTGTTTTAAACCACGGTCACTGCGTCTGCGCCGTGCAATTTACTGTCACACCCGATATGAGTGGTATTTTCTGTAGTACTATTCTCATCAGTTTAATCCCTCTAACGTCCCCGACTCCCCAATCTGGGGGCCATTTATTGAATAGATTTTTCGAACGGGGAGATGGTTAAAAAAAACGCTGGCTCCCTCCACTCTGTTTTAATCCACGGTCACTGCGTCTGCACCGTGCAATTTACTGTCACACCCGATATGAGTGGTATTTTCTGTAGTACTATTCTCATCAGTTTAATCCCTCTAACGTCCCCAATCTGGGGCCATTTATTGAATAGATTTTTCGAACGGGAGATGGTTAAAAAAACGCTGGCTCCCTCCACTCTGTTTTAAACCACGGTGACTGCGTCTGCGCCGTGCAATTTACTGTCACACCCGATAGGAGTGGTATTTTCTGTAGTATTATTCTCATCAGTTTAATCCCTGTTACGTCCCATATCAGGGATTGCCTTTTGTGAAAAAAAATTTAGGCCGGGTACCTTCGACTGCCTTCACAGTGACAGACCAAACTCTCATACACTAAACTGAATTGATTTCAGGAACCGGGAGATGGAAAAAGCAGCTTGGTCGGTCCTCTTACTCCCAAATTGGGGCACTGCGCGTGCACAGAGCAATGTGCTGTGACACCCTATATGAGTGGTGTCTTAACTAGTACTATTCCTATCAGTTTAATCCCTGTTACGGACCCTATCCGGTCGAATTGATTAACCATTGTCGAATTAGCGAACCATTACGACATCATGAAATAATTTAGTTCTGAGCTCTGTACTTGCTTTGTATTGGAATTGATGGGGATTTTTTTAATTGCCTGCATCATTTCTAATAAACTATTAAGAGACTTTATTAGGATTTTTTATTTTATGTATTAAAAACCCATACAACACATAAAAAAAAAGGTAAATTAATGTTTTTTCTATGAAATATTATCCAGCCGTCCGATCGCTTTTGGTCTGACCATAATGAAGCAACGGCCTTATCATCTGGGGTGTGGCAACATTGCCAACACACTTATAGAGGTGATGATATTTGCTTCATTGTGATACGCAAGCCCCTTCACCACAACAAGGTAACGATGACGAAGGGGAATTGACACTTGTATGTGCCTTTTTTTTTTGGTTTGTTTTTGCAGCCACAGTGCTGCACCATAGGACAGAAAAATTAGGCATGTACACATGCCTGAAAAATAATGGCACTGTTGCAGCCGCTATTGTAGCAGCGGCCGGAAAAATTTATGTTTTCCAGGCAGAAAAATGACTAAAACATTGAGGCTTGAACCCTAGTTGGTGGTGGAGAATTCACGAAAGTCATCCGGTATGCAGACATTAAATACAGCAGCGTGGGGACCATTTTGAGGCCAAGGCATGTAATCAGGCCTTTTGTTAGTCAAACGTATCCCCCACTGTCAGTCCCTTCGGGATCCATGCCTCATTCATCTTTATGAAGGTGAGGTAATCAACACTTTTTTGACCGAGGCGACTTCTCTTGTCAGTGACAATGCCTCCTGCTGCACTGAAGGTCCTTTCTGACAGGACACTTGAAGCAGGGCAGGCCAGAAGTTCTATCGCAAACTGGGATAGCTCAGGCCACAGGTCAAGCCTGCACACCCAGTAGTGAAGGGGTTCATTGCTCCTCAGAGTGTCGATATCTGCTGTTAAGGCGAGGTAGTCTGCTACCCGTCGGTCGAGTCGTTCTCTAAGGCTGGATCCCGAAGGGCTGTGGCGATGAGTAGGACTGAAAAAGCTCCGCATGTCCTCCATCAACAACACATCTGTAAATCGTCCAGTCCTTGCCGCCGTGGTAGGAGGAGGATTACACTCACCTCTTCCCCTGTTAGATTCCCGTTGTGCTGTGACATCCCCCTTATAAGCTGTGTAAAGCATATTTTTTAGTTTGGTTTTGAACTGCTGCATCCTTTCCGACTTTCGGTAATTTGGTAACATTTCTGCCACTTTCTGCTTATACCGGGGGTCTAGTAGCGTGGCCACCCAGTACAGATCGTTCTCCTTTATCCTTTTTATACGTGGGTCCCTCAACAGACATGAAAGCATGAAAGACATCATTTGAACAAGGTTGGATGCAGAGCTACTCATTTCCCGTTCCTCGTCCTCACTGATGTCATTGACAGTCTGATCTTCCCCCCAGCCACGTACAACACCATGGGTCCCAGATAGGTGACAACAACGAGCACCCTGGGGTGCCTGCTGTGGTTGGTCTTCCTCCTCCTCAAAGCCGCCACATTCCTCCTCTGACTCCTCTTCCTCATACTCCTCTTCCAGCGTTGCTGCAGGTCCGGCAAGCGATGATGACAAGGCTGTTTCTGGTGGTGATGGTGACCACAACTCTTCCTCTTCCTCTTCACGCTCATCTACAGCCTGATCCAGAACTCTTCGCAGGGCACGCTCCAGGAAGAAAACAAATGGGATGAGGTCGCTGATGGTGCCTTCGGTGCGACTGACTAGGTTTGTCACCTCCTCAAAAGGACGCATGAGCCTACAGGCATTGCGCATGAGTGTCCAGTAACGTGGCAAAAAGATTCCCAGCTCCGCAGAGGCTGTCCTAGCACCCCGGTCATACAAATACTCGTTGACAGCTTTTTCTTGTTGGAGCAGGCGGTCGAACATTAGGAGTGTTGAATTCCAACGTGTCGGGCTGTCGCATATCAAGCGCCTCACTGGCATGTTGTTTCGCCGCTGAATATCGGAAAAGTGCGCCATGGCCGTGTAGGAACACCTGAAATGGCCACACACCTTCCTGGCCTGCTTGAGTACGTCCTGTAAGCCTGGGTACTTAGACACAAAACGTTGTACGATGAGATTCAACACATGTGCCATGCACAGCACATGTGACAACTTGCCCAAATTTAATGCCGCCAACAGATTGCTTCCATTGTCACACACCACTTTGCCGATCTCCAGTTGGTGCGGGGTCAGCCACTGATCCACCTGTGCGTTCAGGGCGGACAGGAGTGCTGGTCCTGTGTGGCTCTCTGCTTTCAGGCAAGTCAACCCCAAGATAGCGTGACACTGTCGTATCCGGGATGTGGAATAACCCCTGGGGAGCTGGGGGGAATCAGTTGATGTGCAGCCAGACGCCGCAGCAGAAGAGGACTCAGCCGAGGAGGATATTGAAGAGGATGGAGTAGGAGTAGAGGAGGTGGCAGTAGGTCTGCCTGCAAGTCGTGGTGGTGTCACCAACTCCGCTGGGGAGCCACGCATTCCATGCTTGTCAGCCGTCAGCAGGTTGGCCCAATGCGCAGTATACGTGATATACCTGCCCTGACCGTGCTTTGCAGACCAGGTATCAGTGGTCAGATGGACCCTTGCCCCAACACTGTATGCCAGAGATGCCATGACTTCCTTTTCAATGACATGGTAGAGGTTTGGGATTGCCTTTTTTGAAAAAAAATTTCGTCCGGTACCTTCCACTGTGGTGTCCCGATAGCGACAAATTTTTTGAAGGCCTCAGACTCTACCAGCTGGTATGGTAAAAGCTGGCGGGCTAAGAGTTCCGTCAAGCCAGCTGTCAGTTGCCGGGCAAGGGGGTGACTTTGTGACATTGGCTTCTTATGCTCAAACATGTCCTTGACAGACACCTGACTGTGGGCAGATGAGCAGGAACTGCTGAAGGTGAGAGATGGAGTGGCGGGTGGTTGAGAGGGGGCAGGGAGGACAGCAGTGGTTGACGTGGCTGAAGATGCTGGACCAGGAGGAGCATGGTGGCTTTGAGTTTGTGTGCTGCTTGTACTCATGTGTTGATCCCATAGGCGTTTGTGATGTGAGATCATGTGCCTTCGCAAAGCAGTTGTACCAAGGTGGGTGTTGGACTTCCCACGACTCAGTTTCTTTTGGCACAGGTTGCAAATGGCATTGCTTTTATCAGAGGCAGACACACAAAAAAAATGCCACACTGCTGAGCTTTGCAATGACGGCATTCTAGTGGTGGCATCAGCATGCGTTGACTGGCGTGCTGTCTGGCTGACCCCAGGTGCCGATACATGCTGTCTGACTGTGCCACTAACTCCTTGCGACGACCTCCCCCTGCTTCCAACTCGTCTCCTCATTCTCTCTGTCTCCCCTTCAGAACTTTCCCCCTCTTCTTCTCTTCGAGCAGGCACCCACGTGGCATCCGTGGACACATCGTCATCATCAACCGCTTCACTTGTATCTGACACCTCAGAAAAGGAAGCAGCAGCGGGTACAACATCATCATCATCATCATCATCACACTGTACGTCCTTGTGTGTAATTCTGCCTGACTGAGACATATCCCCGTAATCTACATCATCTGGCAATAATGGTTGCGCATCACTGATTGCATCCAACTGATGTGTAAATAACTCCTCTGACGGATCAAGTGAAGCGGCTGTGGTGGCTGTGGTGGTAGTGGTGGTGGTGGCGGCGGGCGGGTGCGTGGTAACTTGAGAGCAGGTGACCGAAGCTGAGCTGGAGGAGGATGGTGCGTCAAGGTTCTTAGCGGAAGCTGTTGAAGATTGGGTGTCCTGTCTAAGCCAGTCAACTACGTCCTCTGAATTTTTCGGGTTCAGGGTACGTGGCCTCTGAAAACTGGGCATTATTCCAGGGACAGTGGAAATAACAGCACCACGACCACGACGGCCCCTGCAGGGTGGCCTGCCTCTGCCTGTCATTTTTTTTTTAGATAAGTGGTACTACGCGTGCTAGGTACTGTGCCACCTGGTATGAGTGGTTGGCACTGGCAGTGGGCACACTACAGTCAGTGGAAGCGGGCCTGACACACACTGGCAGCAGGCAAGCAACTGAATTTAAACTACTGTCTAAAAATTAAATGCCTTATTTATCGGCAAGCTACTGTGCCACCCGGTATCAGTGGTTGGCACTGGCAGTGGGCACACTACAGTCAGTGGAAGAGGGCCTGACATACACTGGCAGCAGGCAAGCAACTGAATTTAGACTACTGTCTAAAAATGAAATGCCTTATTTATCGGCAAGCTACTGTGCCACCCGGAATGAGTGGTTGGCACTGGCAGTGGGCACACTACAGTCAGTGGAAGCGGGCCTGACACACACTGGCAGCAGGCAAGCAACTGAATTTAGACTACTGTCTAAAAATTAAATGCCTTATTTATCGGCAAGCTACTGTGCCACCCGGTATGAGTGGTTGGCACTGGCAGTGGGCACACTACAGTCAATGGAAGCGGGCCTGACACACACTGGCAGCAGGCAAGCAACTGAATTTAGACTACTGTCTAAAAATTAAATGCCTTATTTATCGGCAAGCTACTGTGCCACCCGGAATGAGTGGTTGGCACTGGCAGTGGGCACACTACAGTCAGTGGAAGCGGGCCTGACACACACTGGCAGCAGGCAAGCAACTGAATTTAGACTACTGTCTAAAAATTAAATGCCTTATTTATCGGCAAGCTACTGTGCCACCCGGTATCAGTGGTTGGCACTGGCAGTGGGCACACTACAGTCAGTTGTCGGGTTTATAATAATTCAATTAAGAATTATTAATTATGGTCATAAAAATATTTTTTTCATAACTACCTGAAATTATGACCTGGTGAATTGTAGATAACCCAATCGATACAATTCACATCTGAGGCCGACTATTTCCTCAGATAATAAGTTCTTTTCATGAGAGATGACATTAATGCTAAAGATGTAGTTTTGACATTAAACAATAATACACAAGTATTATAAAAACATGCAAAGTTTATTAGTTACAAGATTAAACATAAACACGATTATATATGCCAAGGAATATATATGGCAATGATATATGAAGCATTACAAGCTTATCATAAGTAAATAAACAATGATATATGCCAATTAATATACATGGCATTGATATCAGGCATCAGAAGCTTCACAATAAGTAAATAAACACATGTGGGTAAGAGCATCTTGTCATATTATAACAAAGCTATTTGGTTAGGATATCAAAACAAGAAGTTACATTATATACATTACTCCTGTTCAGAGGCGTGTCTAATCCTAGACATCTATATGGAATGATAAATACATTCCCCACCCCTCTCTAACCAAAGTACAACTCGCATGACTTCGGGAATGGGCAAATCCATTCAAGTATACAACTTAAAAGATATTAGTCAAATCCTAGACTACTTTTGCATGTATACTTCTGTCAATACTACTTTCATATCTGTATAACCTGGTAAGACTATTAAGACAACAGACATTGGAAGAACTTGGAAACACATCTTCCAGTGGGAATTTATCATCTAGCTTGGCGAAGAATGCTACTATCAATATATATATATATCTATGCATATATGTATGCAATCATTTAATACTCTGATAAATTATGAAACTTGATTCTTCTGCAGGTAGAATGAAGGCTCACAATTATTCTATATCTAAGACTACATCTCATATAAAGAGATGATAAATAAATTAATATGTTCGCCAACATAGATGCTATGATTTTACCCACATTATCTAAATAGTCTTAATAAAATGAAACATCATTCTTTGTGTTTCTTACCAAGTCCTAGCAGGAATCTCACTTCTGCTCCTAGGAAATCTGGATGGTCCATCACCATGGCTTTCATCTTGGGTGTTGGCTCCTGGAATGCTATGCTTCCTCCTTTATTCCTTAGCTTCTCCTCGTTTGCCTCTCCCTCCTTTCTCCTCCCTGATGCCCATCTATCTAGGGTAATTATCTCCCTTGTAATCTAACATTACCACCCCCTGGATTAGTATTCTCCAATCAATTGAGGGGGTGTAAACATATGTAATAAGATCCTATGAGATCATATTTACCCATAATGCAACTATGGAGGATGGTGTAACGATATCGATATCTGTCTCCGGATGGCACTGTTGTGCAAGCTATTAACACCATACCATGAAGAGTTAATTAGGGTATTTTTGCATCATATACATTTGACCCTCGTCGTCGTAAATTAGAGATGAGGATTAACTAGGACATTTTGTATCAACTAAAGATAGACAACTTGGAGTCTCTCTGACACTATTGATCTATGGGCCATTATGGTATGAATGGGCCTTGTTCTCTACAGACGGACATGTCTGGAGAATCCAGTGTATTCTTAACAGATAAGACCACATTTGTGGCAATAACTCTTAAAATACAATGTTCTTTGTATTTAGTATTCAATCAACTTTTTTTTTTACACAGACTGAACTCTGTGTGACTTCAAATCTTGGCCTGTTCCAGCCGCATATGAAAACTTTGGCTCATGTATGTTTCTTAAAGACAATGAGCATGCATTTTAAATATAATATGACCAGGTATCAATATATATACCTATGAAAATGCCTGACACAGTGGAAGAGGGCCTGACACACACTGGCAGCAGGCAAGCAACTGAATTTAGACTACTGTCTAAAAATTAAATGCCTTATTTATCGGCAAGCTACTGTGCCACCCGGTATGAGTGGTTGGCACTGGCAGTGGGCACACTACAGTCAGTGGAAGCGGGCCTGACACACACTGGCAGCAGGCAAGCAACTGAATTTAGACTACTGTCTAAAAATTAAATGCCTTATTTATCGGCAAGCTACTGTGCCACCCGGTATGAGTGGTTGGCACTGGCAGTGGGCACACTACAGTCAGTGGAAGAGGGCCTGACACACACTGGCAGCAGGCAAGCAACTGAATTTAGACTACTGTCTAAAAATTAAATGCCTTATTTATCGGCAAGCTACTGTGCCACCCGGTATCAGTGGTTGGCACTGGCAGTGGGCACACTACATTCAGTGGAAGAGGGCCTGACACACACTGGCAGCAGGCAAGAAACTGAATTTAGACTACTGTCTAAAAATTAAATGCCTAATTTATCGGCAAGCTACTGTGCCACCCGGTATGAGTGGTTGGCACTGGCAGTGGGCACACTACAGTCAGTGGAAGAGGGCCTGACACACACTGGCAGCAGGCAAGCAACTGAATTTAGACTACTGTCTAAAAATGAAATGCCTTTTTTATCGGCAAGCTACTGTGCCACCCGGTATCAGTGGTTGGCACTGGCAGTGGGCACACTACAGTCAGTGGAAGTCAGCCTGACACACACTAGCAGCAGGCAAGCAACTGAAATTACACTAAAGTGTAAAAATTAAATGCCTTTTTTATGCAAAGTACTGTGCCACACGGGATGAGTGGTGGGCACTGGCAGTGGGCACACTACAGTCAGTGGAAGTCAGCCTGACACACACTGGCAGGCAACTAACCTTAGATTAAAGTGTAAAAATTAAGTGCCTTTTTTTTAAGCAAAGTCCTGTGCCACACGGGATGACAGGGGTGGGCACTGGCAGTGGGCACACTACAGTCAGTAGAAGTCGGCCTGACACACACTAGCAGCAGGCAAGCAGCTGAAATTACACTAAAGTGTAAAAATTAAATGCCTTTTTTATGCAAAGTCCTGTGCCAGCCGGTATGAGTGGTGGGCACTGGCAGTGGTCACACTACAGTCAGTGGAAGTCAGCCTGACACACACTGGCCGGCAACTAACCTTAGATTAAAGTGTAAAAATTAAGTGCCTTTTTTTGATGCAAAGTCCTGTGCCACACGGGATGGCAGGGGTGGGCACTGGCAGTGGGCACACTACAGTCAGTTGAAGTCGGCCTGACACACACTAGCAGCAGGCAAGCAGCTGAAATTACACTAAAGTGTAAAAATTAAATGCTTTTTTTATGCAAAGTCCTGTGCCAGCCGGTATGAGTGGTGGGCACTGGCAGTGGGCACACTACAGTCACTGGAAGTCAGCCTGACACACACTGGCAGGCAACTAACCTTAGATTAAAGTGTAAAAATTAAATGCCTTTTTTTGATGCAAAGTCCTGTGCCACACGGAATGACAGGGGTGGGCCTGCAGCCCCTCACACACAGGCAGGCCAGGCAACTGCAATATGTATATAAAGGGGGAAAAAAAGCAGACTAATGTTGCAACCCTAAAAAGGGCTTTTTGGGGTGCTGTCAGGACGCTGTCCTTACAGCAGAGATCAGATGAGTCTTTCAGGACTGGAGTGGACACTGAATTCACTAGCCTAGCTATCGATTTCCCAATTAAATCAGCAGCAACTACACTCTCCCTCCTCTCACTAAGACTGCAGCTTCAGAATGAATCTAAAATGGATGCTCTGCAGGAGGTGGGAGGGTCTGGGAGGGAGGGTATGCTGCTGATTGGCTGGAATGTGTCTGCTGACTGTGAGGTACAGGGTCAAAGTTTGCTCAATGATGATGTATAGGGGGCGGACCGAACATCGCATATGTTCGCCCGGCAGAGGCGAACAAGCTATGTTCGCCGGGAACTGTTCGCCGGCGGATAGTTCGGGCAATCTCTAGTGCTTGTTCACACGAGGCAAAACAGAAACAGTCTTAGTGCTTGTTCACACGAGGCAAAACACAAGGCAAAAATATCAGTCCCACAGCAAGGTCACCTGAGTGGTCAGTGTTAGTTCACACCTGGCAGTTAGCTCGGCCACGCAAAGTTTCCACCAGCGGCTTCCAGGTAGACTGCAAGCCTGTTTGCAGACTCTTGCTCTCAGCACTGAGAGCTCCACAGTAACATCAGCAGCTTCCAGGATAATCACCTCTCACCTGCTGAGGTGGCTGCCTTTTTAAAGGCTCGGAAAAAGTCCGGCCTGGACCGTGGGGAATAGTCTCCCACCCAGCACTTGACTATTCCCAATAAGAGCCGGCCCGGATCGGCTTTGTAGCCATACTAAATATCAATGTGTCAAACAGCACTAGCTGTTGCTGACACACAAAAAATCCGTCTCTTATCTCACCGAGGCCAGGAACCTCGGTGACACGTACCTTCCATCGACGACGGAACCTTGCGCCCTCTTACAGTACACCTATGTCCTTGATACACATAAATGTCTATGTCCATTGTTGGTAGTAGGTATCCACGGGGATTAAGTAGCAGGGAGGTAAAATAACCGAATGGTTACTGGGAAGTTCTTCACAGTCTCCATCCATCTCCACCAGACAAAATGACAGCATTTCAAATGACAAGGAATTTTTAAATCCTGGCATTCAGGGCCAGGGATCGCGGGTGGGTAGGGGGGTACTTCCTCTTTCTATTTCTCTTTCTCTCCAGTGTTTGGAAGATGGACAGCAGAACGCTTCCATGGGATAGTGTGGAGATGCTTGGTGACGGTGAAAGATATGGTGGCGTTGCTGAACATCCTCCATTTGCAGGGTGGCAGGTGCCACTGTCACTCACTTGTGCTCAGGTTTAGAACATTTATTTTAAGTTATTTCCCTATCCAAATTTGTTTGCAGGGCACTTGTCCTACTCTTACCCCCATTGTGCTTCATTTTCCAGCCCTTTAGCCCTTTCCAGTACTTTTTTAGAGCCATTTTAGTGCCCCAAAGTTCGGGTCCCCTTTGACTTCAATGGGGTTCGGGTTGGGGTCAAGTTCTGGTCAAGTTCGGGTTCCGAACTCGAACGTTGCGGCGAAGTTCGGCCGTGAACTTCTAGGTGTTCGCTGAACTCTAATCATTAAGTCCGTTAGGTTTCACAGTCTGAAGTCTAAATGTCCACTCTGTTTCAATGTGAATGAGGGGCACTCTGGAGGGTATCTGGGACTGGACCCACAACTCTATTGTTCAAACAGTAAAACTTTTATTCCATACAAATATAATATTCCATAAAATGCTCATAAGCCTGTGTAAAATACTCCTTTTTCCTATTTGCTTGCTGGTATATACTAACTGTATTCCCAATAGTAATATAAAAATGTCCAAGGACTGTACGGGATTAGTAAAATGCGCAAAGTAACATCAATAAAGTGCAAACCATAATAAAAAACGTAATACAATGCCAATAAAGTGCTAGGTGCTAATGACCTGTGAATAAACAATCAAAGTATGACAATTGTGCAGGGTCTGCACAGTGGTGCCGTATTAGAATATTGGGTCCCCACGTGTGTGAAAGTGCAGTTCAATTATTAAAGAGAATGACAAAATACCGATTAAAATTCCTGTGAAGATAAATAATAGCTGTGTTTGATTGCGCATATGCCGTCAGTATGCACTGGTACTCCAACTCTCTCAGCGTTTGTGAGGAGAATATACTAGTCCTCGTCCCTTTAACCTTTCACTCTCACGGCCGCTGTGTGTACCAGGCTCGTTAATAGAGAGGCTGTGACTGCCGGCTTATTCCTCCTCGTCTCCTCCGTGTCTCCCGTACCCGTGTCCCCGCTGCCTTACCTCTGTCCCGTCTATGTCTCTTCCTCCTGCACCCGCGGCGTCCCGCGTGGTGTTGCGGCTTGCGTGGCGTCCCACGTGACACTCGGGGAAAGATGCAGAGGTGGCTCGCTGGGTCCTAAAGTCCTGGGTAGTTGCGCTTTTTCATTCCATATGGTAATCCAAGCAATGGACAATAGTTGCCGGTGTACGGTGGGGAGGGGATGTCACTCTGTTAGAAAACTTTGCCACAGGTGTCCCAAACGCGTTTCGGGGTGAGCCCCTTCATCAGTGGATACCTGTGGTCTGTGGCCTCTTTTCTTTTATATCATGTGTTCCATATTAGTATGCGATTCGCAAAACTTGGGCTGGATTCATGAGAATGGATTCTCAAAGTCAATTGAATAAATACAAAATCTTATAAAATAGCATAAGGTCCAATAAGAGAACGTAGTGAGATTTCACTACCATAGAATAGATATTAGATTAAAAAGTGTATTAAAATAGACTAAACATATGATCACAATGCAAGTTCAGTGTGCAATCAGTTCCATAGTAACTACATTAAACATAATCCTAATTGTCAAATTCAGGGAGTGGATCAGGATTCAGTGGACCCAGGACTTTAGGACCCAGCGAGCCACCTCTGCATCTATCCCCCGAGTGTCACGTGGGACGCCACGCAAGCCGCAACACCACGCGGGACGCCGCGGGTGCAGGAGGAAGAGACATAGACGGGACAGAGGTAAGGCAGCGGGGACACGGGTACGGGAGACACGGAGGAGACGAGGAGGAATAAGCCGGCAGTCACAGCCTCTCCATTAACGAGCCTGGTACACACAGCGGCCGTGAGAGTGAAAGGTTAAAGGGACGAGGACTAGTATATTCTCCTCACAAACGCTGAGAGAGTTGGAGTACCAGTGCATACTGACGGCATATGCGCAATCGAACACAGCTATTATTTATCTTCACAGGAATTTTAATCGGTATTTTGTCATTCTCTTTAATAATTGAACTGCACTTTCACACACGTGGGGACCCAATATTCTAATACGGCACCACTGTGCAGACCCTGCACAATTGTCATACTTTGATTGTTTATTCACAGGTCATTAGCACCTAGCACTTTATTGGCATTGTATTACGTTTTATATTATGGTTTGCACTTTATTGATATTACTTTGCGCATTTTACTAATCCCGTACAGTCCTTGGAAATTTTTATATCACTATTGGGAATACAGTTAGTATATACCAGCAAGCAAATAGGAAGAAGGAGTATTTTACACAGGCTTATGAGCATTTTATGGAATATTATATTTGTATGGAATAAAAGTTTTACTGTTTGAACAATAGAGTTGTGGGTCCAGTCCCAGATACCCTCCAGAGTGCCCCTCATTCACATTGAAACAATTATTGCCAATGGCTACACGTTTGTGGGTATAGTTGCCGGTAAGATGAGCACCTGGTGTACCATCTGATTACCTTTGTTAAAGTGTAGCCGCTCATTACTAGATATACCCAGTAAATTTGATATACCCATTTAGAGCTGTTAGCTCCTTTATCAAATGGTGATGGATATCTGGGAACACATCCAGAATAAATATAAGAACATTGAAACCTACAATTTTGATGTACATGAGGTACATGAGGAGGATGTGGACACGGTTAGGAAAATTGAAGAAACTTTCAGGGAGTTAGAAAGAATGCTATTGAAAGTTTTGCGGAATAAATGGGAAATTAAATCTCTATCCCAATATTTAGAGAAAGGAATAGCCCCAAAGGGTTTAAATTTAGGTAAAACCCCAGCATCTGATTTGTTTGAGGAGAAATTTAACAAAGAATGGGATGCCTTCTTGAGAGCACAATCTCTGGTACTGGTAAAAATGATTATAGAACGGAGAAGAATTATAATAGAGGAGCTTTCTCCCAAGATTGATGACCTCAAGAAGGAAGTTTCCCTTTTTTCAGATAGTGAACAAACACATAAATGGCAGGAAAGGATTTGTAGAAATTTGGATACAACGGAAAAAGAGATTATGCAAAAGAAAGGAAAGAAACTACAAAAAATTAACAACCCCGGCCATAAGGTACAACATGAGCCCCAAAAAACAGAGGACCGGAATGGGAGAAGAAATGATGAATCACAGCAGGAAAGGAAAGAGACTACAATAAATAGAGTAGAAGGACAAGTGGGAGGTGTGAGTAATATAACAACACGCAATAGGTATGAAGTTTTGGAATCACCTCATTTTTTAGATTTTACCCCCCCTCATCACAAATAGAAGAAAAAGAAAATGAGGTCCCCAACTCCTACACCGTCATCACACAAAAGGGAAACTTACAAGGGAAAAGAAATTTACCCTCACGAATACAACTTGAGAACCCGCCACAGGGATCAATGGAGGGACAATGGGGAACACCCTTCACATCGATACAGGGGGGAACACACGAACTACAAGAAACCTCAAACACAACACTTCAGGGAACAACATCATCATGGCAACGAAAGGTCAGAAAGATCAGAAGGGGGCGACACACGAGGAAGAGAGCCTTGGGAGAGACACCCCAGGGACCGTCAAGTATAATAAATATTAGTAGTGTTTCCCTCAATAATGCTCAAACATATCTATTAGAAAAGGGATTGAAGTTTGCACCAACCAAAGCGATCGATAAATTCTCCACCTATATAGGGGTGGAGAAATTTATTAGACGATTGTGTCTTAAAAAATATTTTTTTAAAAATGGGTGCACAGACAACCCAGGACAACAGCAGGTAGTGAAAAAATACACATATACGGACCTCAGAGCCAAATCAACCAAGTACCCGAGACAAGAAATTAGTGAAGAAATGATGACATTCAGGAAAAATGTAGAACGAGACCTTAGAAAAATGAAGGCACGTAAAATAAAGGATAATCTATCCCAAAGGGAATCAATAGCTATCCAACAATTACAAACAATGAACCAGATTACGATTAGACCAGCCGATAAGGGGGGGGGCTATAGTCATTTTAGACACGGAGAAATATCAAAAAGAATGTCGAAAACATCTTACTAATACAGTGACATATCAAAGAATGAATATGGATCCCACGGAAGAGTTCTTCAAACTGTTAGGAGAATTTGTAGAAAAAGGGAAAGAATCAGAATTACTACTTGAGAGGGAGGCACAATTCATACTAGCAACCGAAAAAACGAATACCCACCTTTTATTGTATCCCCAAAGTCCACAAGGACGCGGAAAATCCTCCAGGGCGACCAATTGTGTCCGGGATAAATTCCATCACTTCCAACTTGTCTCGATATCTGGACAACTGGTTGCAACCTCATGTAAAAAAAGTGCCCTCGTACATCCAGGACACTACAGATATCGTGTCAATTTTGGAAAAAATCCAGTGGAATGACGATTGGATCATGGGAACAGTGGACGTGGGGTCCCTATATACAATTATCGAACATAAGGCGGGGTTAGAGGCATTGGAACACCAGTTGAATGCACTTACCTCTTTACCACAGGAACAAATTGATTTTATACTGGAAGGGGTACAGTTTATTTTAACTCACAACTATTTCTTTTATGACGACACATTTTATCTTCAGAAGACCGGGACCGCCATGGGTACCAGATTCGCCCCGAGCTATGCAAACCTATTTTTGGCACAGTGGGAGAAGGAGAATATCACACCACGGCTCGGGACGGATCTGGTACTCTGGCGACGTTACATTGACGATGTTTTATTTATCTGGCAAAAAAGTGAGAGTGAGCTGGAGAGGTTCCTCAAACAAATTAATGAGAATGATAAAAATTTAGTGTTCACGCCGGTCATCAGTAAAGAGTGCGTAGAATTTTTAGATTTGGACATCAGGGTGGATGCCAATCAGTTAAGATGCAGCACCCATTTCAAATTAGTCTCAAGGAACAGCTTTATCCGATTTGATAGCTGTCACCTGCCGAGATGGCTGGCGAATGTGCCAACCAGTCAGTTCCGTAGAATAAAACGGAATTGCTCATCGAATGAGAAATTCGAGGAGGAAGCTGTGTACCTTAAAAAACAGTTTAGAGAGAAAGAATACCCCTCTAGGATAATAGATGGTGCGTTGGAGACAGTAAGGGGAATGGAGAGAGAAAAATTCTTCTTAAAAAGGAATGAGGACAATAAACAAAAAGAGGAAAGGTTATCGTTGATATTACCCTTTAACTCTCAATATAAAATGGTCGAAAAAATCATAAAAAATCATTGGGAGATTTTATTGAAAGAGAAATGGATAGGCCCCATGCTGGAAGCAGTCCCTAGAATCATATACACCAAGGCACCGAATCTAGCCAACAAGGTGGCACCAACCGTCCAAAACACCAAATCAAAAGGAAAAATTACTAAGAGTTGGCTCACCTTGAAGGGCTTCTATAGGTGCGGTAGATGTGTGAACTGTAAGACTACATCATTCCCCAGGAAAAGAGAGGCCATTCAATCGAAAAGTAACGACTGTAATATACAGATCAAAGAGTTTTTATCGTGCGACTCAATAGAAGTAATATATATACTGGAGTGTCCATGTCATAAACAGTATGTGGGTCGCACAAAAAGAACTCTAAAGAAAAGGGTTAGCGAACACATTTCAAACATAAGAAAGGGATACGAAGCGCACTCTGTATCCAAACACTTCAAAATGGTTCATAATAGTGACCCCAGTGGCCTGACATTTGCGGCAATTGAAAAAGTAAAGAAAACCTGGAGGGGAGGTGACTTTATTGCACAGATGTCGAGCCAAGAATCTCGACGAATTTTTGAATTGGACACCCTCATACCGAGAGGTCTCAATTCAGAAATGGAGATCTTTGGGTTCCTTTAAAGGGGGACGGGCGCGGGGTAGACGAGGGGTCGGGGTCTGGTCGTTCTACTGACACCCCGACCTCTCCTCTCCCTTTGCCCCTCTCCCCATTTACTTCTAGCAAATCCGGATCCACTCCCTGAATTTGACAATTAGGATTATGTTTAATATAGTTACTATGGAACTGATTGCACACTGAACTTGCATTGTGATCATATGTTTAGTCTATTTTAATACACTTTTTAATCTAATATCTATTCTATGGTAGTGAAATCTCACTACGTTCTCTTATTGGACCTTATGCTATTTTATAAGATTTTGTATTTATTCAATTGACTTTGAGAATCCATTCTCATGAATCCAGCCCAAGTTTTGCGAATCGCATACTAATATGGAACACAGGATATAAAAGAAAAGAGGCCACAGACCACAGGTATCCACTGATGAAGGGGCTCACCCCGAAACGCGTTTGGGACACCTGTGGCAAAGTTTTCTAACAGAGTGACATTCCCTCCCCACCGTACACCGGAAACTATTGTCCATTGCTTGGATTACCATATGGAATGAAAAAGCGCAACTACCTAGGACTTTAGGACCCAGCGAGCCACCTCTGCATCTATCCCCCGAGTGTCACGTGGGACGCCACGCAAGCCGCAACACCACGCGGGACGCCGCGGGTGCAGGAGGAAGAGACATAGACGGGACAGAGGTAAGGCAACGGGGACACGGGTACGGGAGACACGGAGGAGACGAGGAGGAATAAGCCGGCAGTCACATCCTCTCCATTAACGAGCCGGGTACACACAGCGGCCGTGAGAGTGAAAGGTTAAAGGGACGAGGACTAGTATATTCTCCTCATAAGCGCTGAGAGAGTTGGAGAAACAGTGCATACTGACGGCATATGCGCAATCGAACACAGCTACTATTTATCCTCACAGGAATTTAAATCGGTATTTTGTCATTTCCTTCAATAATTGAACTGCACTTTCACACACGTGGGGACCTAACATTCCAATACGGCACCACTGTGCAGACCCTGCACAATTGCCAAACTTTGATTATTTATTCACAGGTTATTAGCACTTACCACTTTATTGGCATTGTATTACGTTTTATATTATGGTTTGCACTTTATTGATATTACTTTGCGCATTTTACTAATCACGTACAGTCCTTGGACATTTTTATATCACTATTGGGAATACAGTTAGTATATACCAGCAAGCAAATAGGAAGAAGGAGTATTTTACACAGGCTTATGAGCATTTTATGGAATATTATATTTGTATGGAATAAAAGTTTTACTGTTTGAACAATAGAGTTGTGGGTCCAGTCCCAGATACCCTCCAGAGTGCCCCTCATTCACATTGAAACAATTATTGCCAATGGCTACACGTTTGTGGGTATAGTTGCCGGTAAGGTGAGCACCTGGTGTACCATCTGATTACCTTTGATAAAGTGTAGCCGCTCATTACTAGATATACCCAGTAAATGTCCACTCTGCTTCTTTTCGTAAGAGGAGGTTATCAATGTCCCCTCCCCTGGGTGATGGTTTGACATATTCTATGCCTTGAAAACTGATGCAGTTAGATGTTCCTGCATGATGTTTTAGCACATGTTGTGCTATTGGCAGGGCTGGGACAAGGTCCACCACCAACAGAGGCTGAGCTTTCCAAGTGCGCCCCCCCCCCTACTTCACTTCAGGGCAGACTCATCTCACGATCTATCCCTTCCGGGGCCTGGGCTGGGTCGTGACGCAGTGCTGTGCTGCTGCCCGCGCTGCTCCTGGTCTCCAAATTGCGCACTTGTGACCTGACTGAGTACTGACTGAGTACAGCGCGTCAGGTCAAAGTGAACGCTGTACGCAGCCAGTCAGGCAAGCGACTGAGCAGAGACCAGAGCAGCGGAGCAGCCGAGCCAGGAGGCGGAGCGGGGAGGGAGCACATAAGTCAGTGCCAAGTGCTCACTACTCCCTCCATCCTCCAGCGTGGCCGGCAGCCCGGCAGGCGCGCCAGCAGCAGCGACTTGGTCCAGTGGCATGTATGGAGTCTGCAAGAAGCATAAGCCTCTAGGGAAATCAACTGTAATTGGTTTGCTGTAATGCTCTGCGGGGGGGTGCTTTAATGCTCTGCAATGGGGGTGGGGGTTGTTGTAATGCTCTGCAAGGGGGGGGGGGGTTGCTGTATTGCTCTGCAAGACCCCCCAATATACTGCGTAGATAGCCCCCCCAATATACTGCTCAGACCTCAATATACTGCGCAGACAGCCCCCCATATACTGCGCAGACCCCCATATACTGCATAGATAGCCCCACATATACCCTATATAATTACAGCAACCCCCCTTGCAGAGCATTACAGCAACCCCAACCCCCTTGCAGAGCATTAGAGCAACCCCCTTGCAGAGCATTAGAGCAACCCCAACTCCCTTGCAGAGCATTAGAGCAACCCCCAACCCCCATGCAGAGCATTAGAGCAACCCCCAACCCCCTTGCAGAGCATTAGAGCAACCCCCAACCCCCTTGCAGAGCATTACAGCATCCCCACCTTGCAGAGCATTACAGCATCCCCCTTGCAGAGCAATACAGCATCCCCCTTGCAGAGCAATACAGCAACCCCCTTGCAGATCATTAAAGCAACCCCCACCCCCTTGCAGAGCATTACAGCAACCCCCACCACCCCCTTGCAGAGCATTAAAGCAACCCCCACCCCCTGCAGAGCATTACAGCAAACCAATTACAGTTGATTTCCCCAGAGGCTTATGCTTCTTGCAGACTCCAGACTATCTCTATAGGCCCCCTGCAGAGTTTTACTAACACCCACATACACCCACCAAGAGAAAACCTCACCTGCTACTGGCTCCACTCATAAACCCAGGAAATCAACTGTGCTTCTTGCAGACTCCAGACTGGCTCCGCCTACTGGAGTCTGGTCACATGAGCATGACATCATCGAAGGTCCTTTAGCTGGCTAGGAAATAGCATCTACAGTCAGTGCAGCGCCGGGGGGTGAGTGGGGATGCTAGTGCTGTTGGGTCAGGGGGTCCGGGTGTCACCCGGTGCGGCCCGCACACCTCGCAATGCCACTGACATGGTCAGTGGCCTGCCTGCCGCCCAGAGGCTGGGGAGCTGGCCTGCGCCCTGACGCTGGAGCGCCCTGAGGCTGGAGCCTCCCCAGCCTCTGTGTCGGCCCGGCCCTGGCTATTGGGGTCTCATCCTGTTTTGTGATGTTAGAAAGATTTGTCCAAAAGGTCATTTATGGAAGTGGAAATGGGACTATTAAGAAAGGGGCTATCATTTGTCCCGGACGGTAAATATAATCTGTTAAGCTGGGTCAAAGACATTAACCTGTTTATCAGAAAGCTGAAATGGCGTAAATTGTTTCTGACACATGATGAAAATGAGTGTCTGAGACTGGATATTGCAGAGGATGAACCCTTTACTGACCTCCGTTTGCCCTCCAAAAAAAACCCCCGATTAGTGATTATTCGCCATTAGATGCGTTCTTAACAGTGACTACAGAAAAACTTAGAACACTGGATACAAGGGGCTCTAAAACATTAAATCTGACTCCAAGGGAATATGAGCCTCTTGATACCCTCCAAAATGACCAAACCATTGTGATTAAACCATCTGACAAAGTGGGAAACATAGTGGCTCTGGAGAGCAAAGGGTATGTAGAGATGTGCAGATGTATTCTTGATGATAAGGCATGCTACAGGAAATCGAAAAATAATCCTACTGAGATTTTTAAAAAGGATCTAGCACTTATTTTGGGAAGGGCAAGGCAGCAACATTTAATTAGTGAAGCTGAATATACATTTTTGTTGCCAAAACACCTTGTATTACCATCATTTTACAGTCTACCCAAGATACACAAGGGGGTCTCCCCTTTGAAAGGGAGACCCATTGTATCGGGTATTGGTGACTTGACAGAAATGATCAGTGTCTATGTGAACAGGATTTTCAGACCATTTATAGTGAGCCTGCCAACCTATGTTCTAGACACGATGGATGTGCTAAGATGCCTCAATGATATACAATGTGAAGAAGGTACACTGTTAGCTAGCCTAGATGTTGAGGCTCTATACAGTTCTATCCCTCACAAGAAGGGCTATGAGGTGGTCCGAACCTTTTTGGCGGAGAGAGGAGCACATATATCGATGCACAATGAGTTTGTGGTGGACCTACTATAATGCATTCTGGAATGTAACACAATCATGACTTCTACCACCAGCTCAGTGGTGTGGCAATGGGTAGCACATGTGCCCCTACTTATGCCAATTTATACCTGGGCTGGTGGGAGATGGAGATTGTGTTTGGTGAGGTAATGGAGCAATGGACCTTGTCTATTGAATTATCCTGTGGAGAGGTACTAAAACTGCATTTGAGGAATTTGTCTCCTCACTTAATGTGAATGATTTAGGGCTATATTTCACATATGATATCAGTGACACCCATCTCACAATTTTAGACCTCTCCATAAGTATCAACTGCTGCAAAAGGATAGTCACCAAAATGCACTTTCTGCAAATGCACTGCCACCAATTCCCTTTTGCAATGGGACAGTGAACATCCTACTCCACTTAAATGTGGCATTCGCAAAGGCCAATATTTAAGGGCCCAACGGAATTGCTACGAATGGGCGGACTTTAAAACGGCGGCTTGTGAGCTCCAAAGAAGGTTTGTGAAAAGGGGTTACCCTATGACCCCTTTTAAGGAGGCATATTAACATGCAGCCAGCTGTAATAGGGAGAGCCTATTATATTCCAAAAAAATGAGGCACTTAAGAAGACCAAATGAGGATCATTGGAACATTTGACCTGGCACACAAAGAAGTGCGGCAGATATTACAAGATGCTTGGGGCATCCTTAAATCTGACCCAATTGTGGGAGATCTAGTGGGTGATTACCCACGGATCACATATCGGGGAGGTAGCAACCTGGGGGACAGAATGGTCCACCGTGTTTATAGGACCCCACCTGCCATAGCTGGCTGTCTAATAAACCATGTGGCACCTTTAAAGGTTACAATTGTGTCACGTGTCAAGCAATTAAAAAAAGGCAACAGTGACCAGTACTGTCACAGCTATAGGATCAGGTCATTCATCAACTATAAGACAGTGGGGGTGGTCTATGCAGCCACCTGTGTATGCCAAACACAATATGTGGGGAAAACCAAGAGGGAATTCAGGAGATGAATAGGGGAACATCTTTCTAACATCAGAAAACAGGATGAGACCCCAATAGCACAACATGTGCTGAAACATCATGCAGGAACATCTAACTGCATCAGTGTAATGGGGTGCCGAGGGCAGACTCGGTCTCCCATCAGCCACAGACCTGCTGCTTAGCTTCAGGAGGGAGGACCTGTGTTTGACTTCATTCCCAGGGTGACCTTGCTAGCTGGGAGGCTCCCTGCTCCTTGGTCTGCCTTGAACGCCGAGCTGATCACTCGGCGCTCGACTTGTCGGTCTGTTGGTCATGTGACGTTGGCCACGTCACATGACCCTCACTCCCACTATAAATACAGGCGGCCTGCTGGTCACAGGTTGCCTGTGATTTTTGTCCTATAGGCTGTCCTATAGTACTTTTTGTTATTTGCTACCTTTGGAATTGAACCTGGATTCGCCTCTTGACATCTCTTCTGCCTGCTCCCTGTACCTTGACATTACCTCTAGCATTTCAACCTCGGTTTGTTTACGGATTTGCCTTTGCCTCTTGTTTGCCTGTTTTGTTAACAGCGTCTGATATACCTGCTACCTGGTCCTCTGGTGGTCCCATTTGCTGGGATCGACCACCAGAGGACCAGGAAGCTATGTAAAGTTGCACCAAGCACTACACTACACTACCCCTTCGTCACTTATTAACCCCTTGATCACCCCATATAGACTCCCTGATCACCCCCCTGTCACTGATCACCCCCCTGTAAGGCTCTATTCACATGTCCATATGTGTTTTGCGGATCCGCAAAATACGGACACCAGCAATGTGCTTTCTGCCTTTTGCAGATCCGCACATTGCCAGAACTATATAGAAAATGCCTTTTCAAGAATAGGACATGTTCTATATTTTTGCGGAACGGAAGTGCAGACCCGGAAGTGCGGATCCGCAATTCCGGATCCGAGCGGGACAAAGTCTGTCCCCATAGAAATAAGTAGGTCTACAATTCCGTTCTGCAAACAGAATTGTGGACGTGTGAATGGGGCATAAGGGTCCCTTATCACCGCCAGTTAGTTAGCTACTTGTTAGGTAGTTAGTGCCCAGCCCACCGCACCGCAGTCACTTATTTTGGCAGAGATTTTTTTCATCCACATTGATCAATGCAAATGAAAAAATCTGTGCCGTTTATTTATTTATTTTTTTCAGCCCAGAGGCTGAACGGAAAAAAAAATATCTCATTATCGTATGCTCAATATAAGGAGAATCGCAGAAACTCCTAATGCTGGCCATACGTGTAATGATTGCGGAGACCCTAAATGCCAGGGCAGTACAAACACCTCACATGTGACCCCATTTTAGAAAGAAGACAACCCAAGGTATTCCATGAGGGGTTTGTTGAGTTCATGCAAAATTTAATTTTTTGTGACAAGTTAGTGGAATAAAAAAAATATATATATATATATCAATTTCCGCTAACTTGTGCCAATTTTTTTTTTTTCTGTGAACTCACCATGCCCCTCACGGAATACCTTGGGGTGTATTCTTTCCAAAATAGGGTCACATGTGGGGTATTTATACTGCCCTGGCATTTTAGTGGCCCCTAAAGCGTGAGAAGAAGTCTGAAATCTAAATGCGTAAAAATGCCCTGTGAAATCCTAAAGGTAACCATTGGAATTTGGGCCCCTTTGCGCACCCAGGCTGCAAAAAAGTGTCACACATGTGGTATCGCCGTACTCAGGAGAATGTGTTTTGGGGTGTATTTTTAAATATACCCCTGCTGGGTGTGAGAAATATCTCTGTAAATGACAACTTTTTAATTTTTTTTATACAAAGTTGTCAGTTTACAGAGATATTTCTCTCACCCAACATAGGTATATGTAAAAATACACCCCAAAACACATTGCCCTACTTCTCGTGAGTACGGCGATACCACATGTGTGACACTTTTTTGCAGCCTGGGTGCGCAAAGGGGCCCAAATTCCAACGAGTACCTTTAGGTTTTACATGGCTGCTCACAATTTAGCCCCGCCCAAAATGCCAGAACAGTAAACACACCCCACAAATGACCCCATTTTGGAAAGTAGACACCCCAAGGCATTCACTGAGGGGCATAGTAAGTCCGTGGAAGATTTTTTTTTTTTGCCAGAAGTTAGCAGAAATGGAAACTTTATTATTATTATTTTTCCTCAGAAAGTGTCATTTTCCGTTAACTTGTGAAAAAAAATTAAATGATTCATGAACTCACCATGCCCCTCCGCGAATACTTTGGGGTGTCTTCTTTCTACAATGGTGTCATTTGGGGAGTATTTATACTATCCTGGCATTCTAGCACCTGAAGAAACATGACAGGTGCTCAGAAAGTCAGAGCTGCTTCAAAATGTGGAAATTCACTTTTTTGCACCATAGTTTGTAAACGCTATAACTTTTACCCAAACCAATAAATATACACTTATTGGATTTTTTTTATCAAAGACATGTAGAACAATAAATTTAGAGAAAAATTTATATAGAAATGTAGTTTTTAAAAAAAAAAAAATTTACAACAGAAAGTGAAAAATGTCATTTTTTTTCAAAAATGTCGTTACATTTTTATTAATAGCATAAAAAGTAAAAATGTCAGCAACAATGAAATACCACCAAATGAAAGCTCTATTAGTCAGAAGAAAAGGAGGTAAAATTAATTTGGGTGGTAAGTTGCAACAAACGGTGAAAGTAGTGTAGTGCAGAATTGTAAAAAGTGGCCTGGTCATTAAGGGTGTTTAAGCTAGGGGGGGTGAGGTGGTTAATGATTGACATAGAATATCCCTACCCACAACTTCACTATCTGTATATCATTGGTCTGCACATAGATGCAATGCTACGTCCTTTTCATGCCCTCCCTGGATGAGGTCATTAGTGGGTAAGGTTTATCTACTGTATTGTATATGTATATGTTGTCATTTTAATATTCATGGGAGGCACTTCTGGGTGCTCTGTATATGTAGTTTACTTCTTTCTCTGTTACATGCGATTCACTTATTTATGCGATCGCCATCATTGCCCAGACCTGTATGTCTTTCATGCCTCCTTGGTATTGCGATCATAGCCGCAAAATATTCACTCTATAAACAGTACCTCCGGATCTTTGTGTTCACCAAGGTAGCAGGAAGAGGTGTGTTTCCGCAGCCCCCCTCATCTGGTTGGATGAACTACTGCAAAGCTCCGCCTGGGGGAATGGCTATTCGCCTTTTAAGGAGCCACTGTAGCGGCTGCGCTACGGCCATCACAGTGCCAGGGCTACGTTTGCTGCCGCTCATTATAAGCAGCGAGCAGTGTCTTTGTACTGGATATAATTCAGTTACTCTGTTTCACTAAATACACACACCGACTCCTGATGAATTGCTGGCAATGTCCAATGTAAGAAACACGTTGAGTGGGACGCGATCTTAAAACTAAAAGTAACGATGTAGCCTGGTAGTATTTAGGGTGAGTGATGATTTATATACATGTAGGGCAAGTTTAGTCCTCACAGTTATCGTTAGCTTGGGTCTGATTCTAGTGAGCTGCAACAAGCTTAGGTTACCAGCAGTGCTAGGTGGTGTGTTGATGCTATACCAATTAAGGATGCCCTCTGTTTCTGCGCCCCTATTGCACACCCAGGTCGAGTAACAGTTAATATATGCAGGGCAACACTATTTTCAAAGGCATAGGTATCTCTAGCAGTATCCTGACATTATTGAGCAACAGTTAGCTCTCGTCTTCAATAGAGTGCTAGTAGGTGTGTTCATACTGCATAAGTTAAGTGTGCCTTGCATATGTACGCCCGCATTTAGTGGAAATTGTATACCACACGGAATTCACACTATTGATAATTACCTTAAAAACAACAACAAGGGTGAAACCAGGTGTGGTGACTATATGGTGTCCCACTAGTTATTAAAGAGACAGACAGCGAGTTCTACTACTATTTTAAGTAGTGTATTACAAAATTAAGTTTTTTTTGTTTTCTTATTTTTCTCTATAATTCTAATAGTTAAATGTGTTTATATGAGAGACTCAGGGAGAACTATTTTTGGTCTACTGCATCCTATACACAACCGTTGGAAAACTGCATATGCAATATGTGTAATAAGTAACTATACCAGTTCATTTGTGCAGCACTGCTACAGTTGTCCCTTAACAACTCCTTCACACTAAGCGCACCCTGAGTGTCCTCCACAAGCATTACATGAGGTCATGGATCATACATAGATTACTCAGTGTCAGAAAGGGGGGCAAAAGACAGTGAGGAATTTGAATGCATTGTCACATTTACTCTCTAAATGGTGGCAGTAAAATAGCAATGAAGGAAGAAAACAATCCTTGAATATTTTTGACTATATTTACCATATAATTTGAGATTTTAACCCCTTCACACATTTGGACGTTACTGTACATCCAAATTGCAAGTAATTTACTGCATTTGGATGTACAGTCACGACCAAACTGCTTACCGGGGCTGTGACACTATAAAGTGTGACACACCGGATTCTCCACTCTCCCTGAGAGCAGAGACATCAGGGAAGCCGACAAGGGACCAATCAGAGTAGTCTCTTGCTGGCAAACGCTCCGATTGGTTAGTCTCTGCAGACTAACCAATCAGAGCGCTTTAGTGTAAAAAATGTTGGTTTAAGGCTTTGATCTCCACGCTGGAGATCACAGCCTGAAACTAGGCATGACTGCCACTGTACCCCCATTGATATAATGACCCCCAGTGCCCCTAGTAATTGCCCCCATTGCCTCCTGCTAGCCAGCCTCAGTGTGATTATAGTAGCTCAGGAACGGAGCCGTTGCCATCAGCAGAGAGTGTTAGCTGTAACTTACTATGGCCGAAATTGGTGTTGGCACCGATCTCAGCCGTTTAACCCCATAGATGTTGCGGTCAGCAGCCACCCGCGGCATCCATGGGCTTGACATGGAGGGAGCTCCCTCTGTCTTCCATCGGGCTTCGGCTGCTGCCATCGCACCGTTGCCATGGCAACCGGACACCTTACAAAGGTGTCTGGGCTGCAATGTACCTAAAACCCCACGCATACGGCTGGTCCGCAATACACGGGCACCAGGCCGTGTGCAGTGTGCATCACGGATGCGGACCCATTCACTTGAATGGGTCCGCAATCACGGAGATGGGTAATGGAAGCACTGATCGGAAACCTACGGAAGCGGCCATCCCAGCCGTCGCACTGACGTTGCCCATTGCGGTACCCAATGCATGGAACTGACGCATAACGGCCTTGTGCATGAGGCCTAAGGGTCTGATCAGGCTTAGTGTAAATGTAATAGACACTATACAGTGCATTGCAATAGATGACTATTGCAATGCACTCTATAGCCATCAGACCCACTGGATCTTCAAGAGTCTTAATAAATAAATGAAAAGTGTAAAAAAAAAAAAGGTAAAAAAATAAATAAATAAATAATAATTTAAATTAAAATAAAATAAAAATTGTCTTTTCTCATATCCATTCATTTACGGTATTTAAATTTTTTTATAAATAAAAAAATACACATAATTCTTATCGCCGCATCTGTAACGACCTGATCTATAAAAGTATCATATTACTAATACAGCGCGGGTGAACGCCGTAAAAAATAATGTAGAAAAAAATTATGTAATTGTTGTTTTTGTCACCTACTATCTGCAAAAAAATAAATAACAAGTGATCAAAAAGACATATGTACCCCAAAATGATACCAATAAAAACGTCTCCCGCAAAAAACAAGGATGCACACAGCTACATTGGTGAAAAAATAAAAAAGTTATGGACTTAAGTATATGGCAATGCAAAATATAATTTCTTTTTAACACAAAAGTGATTTTATTGCTGAAAAAGTAGTAAACACATAACTCACAGAAAAAAGATGCACCACATGGATAAGCAACTGACAACACTGGCTAATCCCTCACTCTGGTGTTAAAAGCTGAGAGATTCGCCAATATTTCCAATCAGGAACATATCGGAGCCCCTTTAGGCACCACTACACGGTATCTCAGCATGACATGGGGTCCTACCACTAGACTACCTATGGTGTGTGAACAAGGTCTGAACAGGAATTAAGTAGCCTACAGCCCCATCCCACTCACCTGCACTGCAGGACCAACAATGCAATGGGGAACACATGAGGCCGCAAGCTACACCTACAACAGACCATGTGACACCGGCTTCCAGGTGCAACAGAATGTTTACAAGCCATATGCAATGGCACATTCAATACATATAAAACAAGAATCACAAAAATAAACGTGGCCTAAATGGGTGGGACTGCTCCAGACCCCAAACACTGTGGCGTGTTTCTAACTGGGGGCAGTTCCTCCGCATGTGGTTCGCAGCGAACGGCTATCCCCAGCAAAAATTGCATACAATGGAGGATGCCGGCGCGAACCACAAGCACCACACAAACATCCTACACAAAATAAAACATGTGCGGATGAAAATATATAAACACATAACTCACAGAAAAAAGATGCACCACATGGATAAGCAACTGACAACACTGGCTAATCCCTCACTCTGGTGTTAAAAGCTGAGAGATTCGCCAATATTTCCAATCAGGAACATATCGGAGCCCTTTAGGCACCACTACACGGTATCTCAGCATGACATGGGGTCCTACCACTAGACTACCTATGGTGTGTGAACAAGGTCTGAACAGGTATTAAGTAGCCTACAGCCCCATCCCACTCACCTGCACTGCAGGACCAACAATGCAATGGGGAACACATGAGGCCGCAAGCTACACCTACAACAGACCATGTGACACCGGCTTCCAGGTGCAACAGAATGTTTACAAGCCATATGCAATGGCACATTCAATACATATAAAACAAGAATCACAAAAATAAACGTGGCCTAAATGGGTGGGACTGCTCCAGACCCCAAACACTGTGGCGTGTTTCTAACTGGGGGGGCAGTTCCTCCGCATGTGGTTCGCAGCGAACGGCTATCCCCAGCAAAAATTGCATACAATGGAGGATGCCGGCGCGAACCACAAGCACCACGATCGGAGCCCCTGATTGGAAATATTGGCGAATCTCTCAGCTTTTAACACCAGAGTGAGGGATTAGCCAGTGTTGTCAGTTGCTTATCCATGTGGTGCATCTTTTTTCTGTGAGTTATGTGTTTATATATTTTCATCCGCACATGTTTTATTTTGTGTAGGATGTTTGTGTGGTGCTTGTGGTTCGCGCCGGCATCCTCCATTGTATGCAATTTTGCTGGGGATAGCCGTTCGCTGCGAACCACATGCGGAAGAACTGCCCCCAGTTAGAAACACGCCACAGTGTTTGGGGTCTGGAGCAGTCCCACCCATTTGAGGCCACGTTTATTTTTGTGATTCTTGTTTTATATGTATTGAATGTGCCATTGCATATGGCTTGTAAACATTCTGTTGCACCTGGAAGCCGGTGTCACATGGTCTGTTGTAGGTGTAGCTTGCGGCCTCATGTGTTCCCATTGCATTGTTGGTCCTGCAGTGCAGGTGAGTGGGATGGGGCTGTAGGCTACTTAATTCCTGTTCAGACCTTGTTCACACACCATAGGTAGTCTAGTGGTAGGACCCCATGTCATGCTGAGATACCGTGTAGTGGTGCCTAAAGGGCTCCGATATGTTCCTGATTGGAAATATTGGCGAATCTCTCAGCTTTTAACACCAGAGTGAGGGATTAGCCAGTGTTGTCAGTTGCTTATCCATGTGGTGCATCTTTTTTCTGTGAGTTATGTGTTTATATATTTTCATCCGCACATGTTTTATTTTGTGTAGGATGTTTGTGTGGTGCTTGTGGTTCGCGCCGGCATCCTCCATTGTATGCAATTTTTGCTGGGGATAGCCGTTCGCTGCGAACCACATGCGGAGGAACTGCCCCCCCAGTTAGAAACACGCCACAGTGTTTGGGGTCTGGAGCAGTCCCACCCATTTAGGCCACGTTTATTTTTGTGATTCTTGAAAAAGTAGTAAAACATAAAAAAACTGCATAAATTTAATAATGCCATAACCATATCAACCCACAGAATAATATAGTCAAAAAATAGAAATAAAAAACACTGACAGAATTGTCATTTTTGCCCACTTCACCTCCAGAAAAAATGGTTTAAAAAGTGATCAAAAAGACATTTGTACTCCAAATGATATCAATAAAAACTACAGCCCGTCCCGCAAAAAACAAGCCCCAACATAGCTACACTGGCGAAAAATATAAAAAGTTATGGACTTTAGTATGTGGCAATGCAAAATATCATTTATTTTATTTTATTGCTGAAAAAGTAGTAAAACATAGAAAAACTACATACATTTGGTATCAACATAACAGTATCAACCCACAGAATAAAATAATCATATAATATTTACCACAAGAGGAGCCCCATAAAAAATAAAAAAAACACTGACAGAATTGCCATTTTTCCCCACCTCATCTCCGCAAAAAATTGTATAAAAAGTGATTAAAGAGACATATGTAACCCAAAATGATACCAATAAAAACTACAGCCTGTCCCCCAAAAAACAAAAAAAATACAAATGTTATGGGCCCCAAACTAATTTCAGCAAATGATATGTTAGAAAATCCCAATGCCGCTCCTTCCCCTTTGAATGCTGCCAAATATTGATTTATAACCACGTATGAGGTGTTGCCATATTCTGGAAAAAATTAATAACAAATTGTGGGGTGCATTTTCTCCTGTTACCCCTTGTGAAAATGAAAGATTTAGGGCTAAAGCAACTTTATATTGGAAATAAAAGAAAATTTTTCATTTTCACAGCCATCTGTTTCTAAATTCTATGAAACACCTGTTGGGTCAAAGCATTCATTTCACCACTAAATTTATTTCTTTAGAGGGGTAGTTTACAAAATGGGGTCACTTTTTGGGATTTTCTTTCTAGGGGTACCTCAGGGTCTCTTTAAATGTGTCATAGCACCTGAAAACCATTCCAGCAAAATCAACCCTCGGTTAGCAATATCTGCCTTCCTTTCATTCTGAGCCCTGCCTTGTTCCAATACAGCAGTTTACAACCACATATGGGGGGTTTCTGTAAACTGCAGAATCAAGGTAATAAATATTGAGGTTTCTTTGGCTGTTAACCAGTGGCGTAGCCAATGGCTCATGGGCCCTGGTGCAAGAGTTCAGCTTGGGCCCTCTTCCCTCAGTGCTTTGTGTGTCTTCTTATGTGGCACAAGGGTCTTTGGGCCCCCTCAGGCTCCTGGGCCTGGTAGCGACTGCTACCTCTGCACCCTCTATAGATACGCCCCTGCTGTTAACCCTTGATGTGTTCCAGGAAAATTGGATTTAAATGGATAATCTGCTCCAAAAAATGGAATTTTGTTTAATTCCTGTGGAACACCAAAAGGGTTAATAAAGTTTGTAAAATCAGTTTTGAATAACTTGTGCAGTGTAGTTTCTAAAATTTGGTCATTTATGGGTGGTTTCTACAATGTAAGCTCCACAAAGTGACTTCATAACTGATAAATGATCCTTAAAAAAGTGGGTTTTGGAAATTGTCTTAAAAATTTTAAATTGTGCTTTTAAACTTCTAAAAAATAAAATGAAATTTACAAAATGAGACCAACATAAAGTAGTCATATGGGGAATGTAAAGTAATAACTATTTTATAAAATATCACTATTCGTCTTAAAAGCAAAGAAATTCAAATTTTGAAAATAGCAAATGTTTCAAAATTTTCTGCAAATTTGGGATTTTTTATGCATAAAGGTAAAACATATTAACTCAAATTCACAACTAGGATGTGTCACGCGAAAACAATATCAGAATGGCTTGGATAAGTAAAAGTGCTCCAAAATTTTTACCACATGTGACATGTCAGATTTGAAAAATGGGGGTTCGGCATTTGGTCCAAACAGGCTGTAGCTTGAACTGCTTAAACAAATACTCTATAGATAATAACCATTGCGGTACATGTTTTGCAAAGCTCCTGAGTTACAGTTAGAGAGGAGCAAATTGATTTGTACAAATCGATTCGCTCATCTCTAGTTACTCTGAGTTGCTAATGGAACTAGTCAACAGTCCATTGACAGACACTCCCCTACCAGACTTGCTGAGGTCTTATAATATACTTCTTGCACTGGATTTAAAGAAATTTAGTCTACCAGAGTCTGCCATGGGCCTACACTCACCAGAGCTCAAATAATCAAGGTAATCAGATTCTGTGCAGGTTTTCCATAGGAATAATTGGCAAAAATGTTTTAGTTCAAGGCACAAATATTAAGATACAACCTAGTATACAAACAATGGATTTGTCAATTTCTAAAGACTGAAGAGACTTCACGAATAAACTGCAACATGCTGTAGTTTTATATACCCGTGACTTCCTAACTGATTATGTTTTTATGCTTCCCAGGATCAGATTACTTACTTTCTTAAAGAATATCACATGTCTTGCTACTATCTGTGACAATATTTATTAGGTGTCCAGTGATGACTTGGGAGGTGGAAATTTTCTGGGAGAGAAATAAAAAGCAGTCAGATAGAGTCAATAAACTTTACAAATCAAAGTAACAAATCAAGTCTGGCCCTTAAAATCTATATAAGATGAGAACAGTACACAAGAGGATTTATGGATATACCGTAGTAAATGGAGATAAGGAGGTAGGAATGGACAGTTTAATATATCAGCAGCTTATTCCTCAAAGAAAATTAGATACTCAACATAAAAAATAATTAATATTTCTAAAGCAATTTATTTAGTCCTACCCCCAACCCATACTTCAAAGCCAGTGGTGTAGGCTCAAGAATAAAATGACATACAGATTGAACTCATTGAAAATATGTATACAGAGGCTAACTTTATAGATATTATAGATACAGTATTGTAGGTTCACAACTACTGATGAGCCACAGGTTGCAAATCACTACTATAGCATTATTGCTGTCCTTCTTTTTACAAACGTAACTAGTGTTTTTGGGCTTCCCTAAAGTCTCTTTTAGCCATAGTAATCCTTTTTTTTGCACAGCTAGATGCATTTCACTCAGAAGTAGGAGGTGTCTCCCTTCTGTTGAATCTGTCAGCACTTTATGTAGTGACCTCACTTACATTACTTCCCACTATGTTTGTTTTCTTCTAGAAAGTTCAGAAAGCTGCTAAAGAGGGAGCCTATCTGCTCTCCAAAAGCAGTGTAATAGCAGTGCTTATATCAGGCACAGGAGCTTAGCTAGCTCTGACACATCTCCATTTCCAGTAAACTATGTTCTGAGTCTTTGTTGTCAGGGACTAATCTCGCCTCACAATAGGCAGGGGGCTGCAAATTAGGTGGAAGTGAGAACCCTAGTGGCCATGACTTTACAGTTTTTTTTTCTTTTCAGGTGGATGCACGCATGTTTTGTTTTACATGAAATGGTTTACAAATTTGTTAGTTACATCATTCTCTATTAAATGAAATTATGTGAAAATGCAGTGACTCTTTAAGTTATAGTTCAGTGACTATAGGAATATCAGTATGCAAGATGCTGTATTCCAAATGCAGCAACAAATGATTGACTATGACGGATGTTGCATCATAGTCATTGTAACCATCCTGAAATGGAAAAGCGGAGGTTGATGTGAAATTAAGGGTGGGGTCACATCAGCATTATGTATTCCGTTATGGCTTTATGTTATAACATGGTTATAATGGAAAATAACGGAATCCATAAGACAGAAGTCAAAACGGAAGCCTTTAAGAGGCATTCCGTTTTGATCCTTCATAATAAAAGTCTATGGGCAATATAACGGATCCATTATGCAGGAGTCAAGTCCTGCATAATGCAAACCAGTGCGGATCCGATATGCTGCCCATAGACTTGTATTATGACGGAATGTAAAATGGAGGCCTTTAAAAGGCATTCTGTTTTGCTTTCCATCATAATATAAGTCTATGGGAATCATAACAGATACGTCTGGTTCCCGTTACACAGAACGTACAAAAAAGTCCTGTCGACAGGACTTTGTTTTCCATCTTGCATAACGTGAACCAGACAGATCTGTTATGATTCCCATAGACTTCTATTATGACAGATCAAAATGGAATGCCTCTTAAAGGCTTCCGTTTTTACTTTCGTCTTATGGATTCCATTATTTTCCGTTATAACCATGTTATAACGGAAAGTCATAACGGAATACATAACGCTGATGTGAACCCACCCTAACTTTGCTAAATTTGTTAAATTAACTTTACACAGCACAAGGAGATTTAAGACACATTTTTCATTGTATCCCCTTCCCAGAAAATCAAATACACCAAGACGCCAATCCTGCATCCTGTATGTACATATGGGTTGGTGAATGTATGTTTGCACAAGCTAACTAACTAACAAGCTAAATAACAAAGTGACCCAAAAGGTCGGTGTACACGTGGATTGTGTAAACACAAATATCACCAAAGTGGAATATAATTAAAATGTGAACAGTACTGGCGATCGCCGCTGTTCAGATATCATATATACTAACACTGAATATAAAACGGGATTTGAAATTACCATCACTATACCATTTGACAAAAGAGAAAAGATTTACCAGTGTCAAAGCATTTTTTAGAGGCCAATCACAAGGAATCAGATCTTAAATTCCGAATCATTGATCACATTCCACCTTTGAAGAGAGGTGGCAACAGAGAATTGCTGCTAAAAAAAATGTGAAGTAAGATGGATTTACCGTCTTAATACACTTAAACCAACAGGTCTGAACACTGAATATAATGTATCTCTTTTCTGAGGAGCTTGCCGTCTTCCATTGCTTAGCCTCAATCTTTTTTCCTGTTTGGTGTATGCATTTATCACAGTGCTAATTTTTGAATTTGATATTTCTTTATCTTTATTTTTTAGAGAGAAGACCTTTGCCTTCAACCAGCCGGACCCCAAATGGACCCTTGCACCCGCGTCTATTTATACTGTTATACTTTCCTTTCGCTAGTTAAAATGTTGAATTTGAACAGGGGCTATCAGGTGATTGCACCCATTTGTGTGAATTGATGCATGAACGCCCACCATGCGGCTTACTGTTCAACTATTTAAATGCTAACTAAACTTGTCTAGTTCCCTAATGTGGATCTATATATTGCTGCTAACATAAGGCCGTGGATATGTAGGGTGACTAGAGAGGGTTGGGACCGCACTGCGGCGTGACACTTTACACCAGGGATGGGGGATGGTGTCGCGCGGTAAGAGGGACGCGACTCCTGCTGTTTCCAGTAAGGACTCGTGCCCGACCGGACCCTCCCCCTATATGGTCACCGGATATGTGTGTGTCGTATTATGATTTGGGAAATCCTCTGATGCCCTCTAGACACTGTAGTCTGTCACTGATTTGTCTGTAGTTTCCATGGTTATTTACTTTCATTTCCATGCAGTCATTTCCATGCGCGAGTTACTACGTGGACAGTGATGCACTCCGGTCACATGGGGCGGTCGCTTGGTTACCGGATGCTCGTGCAGCAACCGCTAGAGACATAGTGATCAAATGCATGCGCATATTACAATGTGAGATGCCGATAACATGCGGCTGATGTGGTCCACTTGGGGTAGGCTGGAGTCTATTTACGACTAGTATATATGATATCTGAACAGCGGCGATCGCCAGTACTGTTCACATTTTAATTATATTCCACTTTGGTAATATTTGTTTTTACACAATCCACGTGTACACCGACCTTTTGGGTCACTTTGTTATTTATGAATATTTTTTGCTATACAGATGGACACACTATTCCTATGTATATGTATACTCGATCACATGATTTGATGATGTCACTTTGTAACGCCCATATCACATGATTTGATGAAGTCAATTTTTAAACGCCCATATCACATGATTTGATGATGTCACTTTGTAACGCCCACATCACATGATTTGATGATGTCACCTTGTAATGCCCACATCACATGACTTATTGTATGACTATATAAGTTTTGCTTGTGGCACTGTTTTATTGCTTGACAAAGGCCTCATGGAGTAGGCTGAAACGTTGCCTTGGAATAAATTGGGTCATCACCATTTAACTCAGGAGTGCTGCCTCTTCTCTGGGATCTATATATGTGTGGAGGATTGTCTGTCCTCCTGAGGATTTTGCACCCGCCAAGCCCTTTGGACGTGCTGCTGCCTATCTCCGGATTTATATATATATATATATATATATATATATATACACATATCAAATATATAATATTACATTGAAGTTTAAAAAATGTTTAGAAATCTCTCCTAATGAGTGGAATGGTGGAAGTAATTAATTAATTAATATGCAAATTAGTACTCACAAGTGCCCAGGGCCGGCGTTCACTGTGTTAGAGCCCAGGCTGCTCTGCCTTTTTGCATTGTGGCCTGCATATGTCTGCCCTCCTATTCCCTTGCATCATCCTTAGGTCCGACCGAGATCCTGCGCCTGCGCACTGCCTTGCCTGGCCAGGGCTTGCGCACTGCAATGCCCATTGTGGGCACAGCATTGCTTTAACTACTGCGCATGCGGTGGCAAACGCCCCCTTGCCACTGGTTTCGCACCGTTTACCTAATGTATTTTTATTTTCTGGATATTTATATTTCTTCTTTTTTCTGAATATGTTTATGGGCACAGCCCAGTTTTTCCTGTGTTTGAATGCAAAAAAGTCTTTACCAGGATATATTGCAGGTATATAACAGCTTATGTTGGGGGAAATAAGAATTAAAGGGGTTCTCTGGTAAATATAAAAACGAAAATACTGAAAAAACATTTTGTTGTAAATAAATTCTTCAATGCCTTTAATTATTTATAATAGCTCAATGACCCTTGAGTACTTGAGCTTTTTTTGGGGTGTTTGTCACGCGTATTGTGATTGACACCACAGTAGTCAATCACAAGAACGCGCGTACGACGCGCGTTTCCTATTTGCAAAAACGCGCTGTAATACGCGCGCGTAAAACGCGCGTTTCAAGAACGCTCAGGTCGGAACCCAGGGTGAGTCTAACCCTCAGTTCACACTTGCGCGTTTTACAGCGCGTTCGAACGCACTGTAAAACGCTCAACAGGAGAAAACTCATGTTTCTCTATGGGCATGGTTCTCACCTGAGCGTTTTACAGCGCGTTCGAACGCGTTGTAAAACGCCCTACGCATAAACAAGTACTTGAGATTTTTTTGGGGCGTTTGTCGTGCGTATTGTGATTGACACCACAGTAGTCAATTACATGAACGTGCGTACGACGCGCGTTTCCTATTTGCAAAAACACGCTGTAATACGCGCGACAAAAACGTGCGTAAAATGCGCGTTTCAAGAACGCTCAGGTCTGAACCCGGGGTGAGTCTAACCCTCAGTTCACACTTGCGCGTTTTACAGCGCGTTCGAACGCGCTGTAAAATGCTCAACAGGAGAAAACTCATGTTTACCTATGGGCATGGTTCTCACCTGAGCGTTTTACAGCGCGTTTGAATGCGCTGTAAAACGACCTACGCTCAAAGAAGTTCTTGAGCTTCTTTGGGGCGTTTTGTCTCGCGTTTGCACCCATAGACTTCAATGGGAACGCGTGTAAAACACGCTTAAAACGCGCATTAAAGTGTAGATATGCCTTTTTCAATTGGTCTCCAGAGTCACGAACGCGCATATGACGCGCGTTTCCTATTTGCAAAAACGCGATGTAATATGCGCGACAAAAACGCGCGTAAAACGTTCGTCTTAGAAATGCTCAGGTGTGAACCCAGGGTTAGGGACAATCAATGAAGGAGCTAAAATGGCGGTTCTTAGATTTATTATTATAAATTCCGTCCTTCTCAATACACTGCAGGATGGCCTGTGGGAGAAAGCACAGAGCCCTATGTAAAGTCTTCTGATATCAGCAGAGTAGGAATGAGGACCAGACGCGCTGCTGTGGGGGAGCAGCATCATTAGAAAACACTTCAGCCTTCGAGTACGGGATGAGTTACATTCCTTTCCTAAGCACAGGAACACAGCAGAGCAGTTATCTCAGCTATCATCTGCACATACAGATTCACAGTGTTGATACCGGGAGACCTTACATAGGGCTCTGTGCTTTCTCACACAGGTCGTCCTGCAGTGTCACGAGAAGGATGGATTTTATGATCATAAATCTTAGAGCCGCTATTTTAGCTACTTCAGCTTTTATTAGCTTTTTTTCTTGGGGAAATAAGCCAGTGCCAGAGGTGTTTGGCAGCAGCCTTTCCCCCTCTCCCTATACACAATCCAGCTTTAGAAAGAGGATATTATTTTATTGTCTTGACTTGTGAAACTTATTGTACATTAATGGTTCATGGAGAGCTTAACATGCTAAACTCAAAGGGGGTGTCCAGGACTAAATAAGATGCCTGCTTTCTTACAAAAACAGTGCCACACCTGTCCACAATTTTTTTATGGTATTACAGCTCAGTCCTATTGACTTCACTGGTTGAGGTGCAATACCAGGCACAACCCAAGTATGTGGCTCTTTTTGGAATAGAGCAGCCATCTTTTTATGGTCCATGGCAATCCATTAATAATTTTGGAGGTTGAAACTATCTTTAAACCATGAATTTTGGCAGCTACTACAGCCAGCTAATGTGAGGATCCTAACATTAGGAACATGCAATTGTCTCAATCTTTTAAACAGCATTCAATCTAGAATATAATAATTAGCCTGCTTGATTCAAATGATTTCAAAGGATAGGTATAAAAAAAAAAAAAGCAATGATCAGAAAATGAGCCTATTCATCATTATTTTAGTGAAAAGCAAAAAGCTTACAGTTCCTGTTGCTTTATCTAAAATAACACGTAATTAGAACAATTTCTCACTGAGAAGTAAAGGTTATAATGACGCTTTATAATTATAGCAATTAGGGGCAATGACCCCATCATATTAGTACTTTTTAATGGAGCTTAATGACCTACAAGGAAGTTGAGAGGAAAAACATATAGCTAACATTTACTGTACATCGTTTATTCAAGAGGTTTATGTCAGAAGAGCTGCAATGACAAAAAATAAATATTATTATACCAAATTACAAACTATTACAAGATTTTATATGCAATATTTAGAATATAATATAAGATAGCCATTTTAGGCTTTCCAAACACTTAATAAAATAAAATGTGTCTATTGTTATAAAATAGCTTAAAGGAGTTGGACTCCTTCTGGTTACTGTTGACTATCGTGTTTGTAAGATGAGTATACAGCACTTACTAACAGTGATGAGTGGCGGGGGCTATATTCAAATTTGCGATATATGGGCGAATTTTTGCCATATATTCGTTAAAAATTAGCAATGTAATATTCACGTAATGCGCGCGCAATACAGGCGTGGGTCACTTTGGGTACATTTTTCAAGCTGCTAGAAGTTTACTGAGACTCGAGATAATGGTTGGCATGGCAGAACATTACAATAGCTTTTGTGATTGCGAAAATCGGCAATTAATGATGCACATATTTTAGAGCAATACGTGCAACTGGGTGACATCACAGCACTATGTATGTATGGACAGCCGAACCTATCACACTACCTAACACCCTGCACATCAGCTATACTATAAATCAATGTAACCTTCACTGACTATCTCCCCCTATCTATCTGAATTATATATCTAAGTTAACTGTCTAATTATACAGCAAAGCATAGAGCATAGCAAAACACACTGCTGTCTCTGTCAGAACTCTATTACACTAAAGAAAATGGCTGCTGGGGAAGTTCCTTATATAGTAAGGGGTAGGCAACTTTCCTATTGGTTGCTAGGGATGTTGCTAAGCTCAGACAAAGACATTGCAGCCTTCTAATTTGCTCCACAAGCAAGAGGGAGGTTACTGATGAAAAAAAAAAAAGTAGAATATTCGAAATTAAGAATATATAGCGCTATATTCTAAATATTCACGAAGTCTTGAATTTTTGATATTCGCGATAAATATTTGCGATTTGAATATTTGCGCCCAACACTACTGGAGATGTTGCACTGGTAATGTTACTGTCAGAAGCGGACACTGTCTATTGACAAAGTACACTGTATGTCACAGATACATTTTTTAAAAGCACACATTACACTTTAGACGTGGTAATTTCACTGTCTGAAGCGGACACCATGTACGGATACTGATACTTTTGGGATGCGCACACTTTACACAGGATATGTGGCGCAGCTAATTTAACTGTCTGTAGCGGACACTGTCTATGGAAAAAGTAAACTGGATGTAACAGATATTTTTGGGATGCGCACACGTTACACAGGAGATGTGGTGTAAATAATTTAACTGTCCGCAGTGGACACTGTCTATGGGAAAAGTACACTGGATGTCAAAGATATTTTTAGGATGCGCACACTTTACACAGGAGATGTAGTACAGATAAATTGACTGTCCGCAGCAGCCTATTAGACACTATTTAGCGCGGGATGCGCTAAAAAAATATATTGCTGCTGCCACACACAATAGTCCTTAAAAGGACTTTTGGGTCTGTAAAGTTTTAGCAATTTAGCACAGGTTGCGCTACAAATATATATTGCTGCTGTCACACACAATATTCCTTAAAAGGACTTTTGGGTCTCTGAAAAGTTTTTCTAATAAAAATACTCCAATTTCACTCCTTATACTGGCAAAGATTGAACCGGCACTGAAAGACAGTTGGGGATCATACAGAAATTTTATGTATACACATAAGCTTAAAATACAAACTATAAATAAACAATAAAATGATAAAGATAATAAAAAGTGAATTCCGCCTAGGACTTGATATTAGTCTCACGAGACCTGGGACGAGATCCCAGGAATCGCTGGAAATCGAAACTAAAGATCGCCAGAACACGGCGAGGCCGAGGTTTGGAGCTGTGGGACGCCACAGGATCTCCACATACCAAGAGGTCGAGAACAGCGCGGATAACCGTGAGTACTAAGTGTGACCAGTAGACATTTGAACATACAAGTGAATTATTTTAGCTTGGAAAATCGAGACCCAAAAAATCGGGACTACAGAGAACTTTATGTCTATGGACTTACTCCATTATTGAAATCCCTCTACACAGTGAGTGACCATCTATATGGTGAAACAAGGATCACGATTTTATCTCAGGTGTAATTTCACCGATATACAGTGAAAGAAACCCCAGGACTTGATTCACCTGTGAATTTACACAGTATATGGGATAAGGCACTCTTTGACCATCAGTCCAATTATTGGTCCAACTGAAATATAGACTGGGAGATGTGCTATATGTTGGTTCTATGACACATATCATTTAGAACCCTCAGAGATAACAGCAAACTGAACATCACTACCAGATACAGGGGGACTATGTGCATAACCACTATGTATGATTGCTAATATGAAGTCCTAGGCGGAATTCACTTTTTATTATCTTTATCATTTTATTGTTTATTTATAGTTTGTACTTTAAGCTTATGTGTATAAATAAAATTTTTGTATGATCCCCAACTGTCTTTGACTGCCGGTTCAATCTTTGCCATTTATACTTTTTAAAAAAACTAGGGGTGTTTTTTGAACCAGAGCACCAGGTGTGGTTATCCAGAGTGAGCCATCTGTTTATCCCAAAATTTTCACTCCTTATACTGTCTGTCACTTCCTATGCACAGCTCTCGCTGACTTAGACAGAGCCGAACACGCACCATCGGGTGCTATATAACACCCAATGACGCGTTCCGGCCAGCCAATCACTGTAATGCCAGTAACCAACATGGCTACAGCAGTACAGTGAGAGCAATACTTGCCTGCATGTTTATTGGCTGTGTAGCAGCCAAGAAACGTGCGGGGAGGAGACTCGAGCATTGTGCTCGAGCACATGCGGTATTCGGCCGAATACGGCCATTTGCCAAGCATAGCAATGCTCGAGCGGAAATGGTGTTCAGCCGAGCATGCTCGCTCAACACTAATGGGCACTTTAAACTCTTGCTAAATGTCAATTTAAATGTGGATAAATAGAACTGTAAAGAAAGCAATAAATGACAAAAAGAAATCATATAAATCACTAAAACAGGAGGGGAGCCAGGAAGCACTGATAAACTATAAGGAAAAAAATTGAATATGTAAAAAACTAATAAAAATTGCCAAACTAGAGACCGAGAGATTAATTGCCAAAGAGAGTAAAACTAACCCTAAAATGTTCTTAAATTATATAAATAGTAAAAAATTTAAATCTGAGGGAGTTGGCCCTCTACACAGCAATGAGGGGGGTGTTGCCGAGCAACGCGGATAAAGCAAAACTGTAAAATATTTTTTTCCCCACTATATTCACTAAGGGAAATAAACTGTCAGATGAAATGCAGAATGTAAAAGTTAATTCCCCATTATAAGTGCCCTGTCTGACCTAGGAAGAAGTACAACAGCGACTTAAAAAGATTAAAATAGACAAATCGCCAGGACCGGATGGCATACACCCCCGTATCCTAAGGGAATTAAGTGATGTCATAGCCAGACCTTTATTTCTGATATTTACGGACTCTATACTGACAGGGAATGTTCCACAGGATTGGCGCATAGCAAATGTGGTGCCAATATTCAAAAAGGGTCCAAAAACAGAGCCTGGAAATTATAGGCCGGTAAGTTTAACATATGTTGTTGGTAAACTGTTTAAAGGGTTTCTAAGAGATGCTATTTTGGAGTATCTCAATGAAAATAAGCAAATAACGACATATCAGCATGGCTTCATGAGGGATCGGTCATGCCAAACAAATTTAATCAGTTTCTATGAGGAGGTAAGTTCTAGACTTGACAGTGGCGAATCAATGGATGTTGTATATCTGGACTTCTCCAAAGCATTTGACACTGTACCATATAAAAGATTAGTATATAAAATGAGGATGCTCGGACTGGGAGAAAATGTCTGTATGTGGGTAATTAACTGACTGAGTGACAGAAAACAGTGACAGAGGGTGGTTATTAACGGTAGATACTCAGATTGGGTCACTGTCACTAGTGGGGTACCTCAGGGGTCAGTATTGGGCCCTATTCTCTTGAATATATTTATTAATGATCTTGTAGAAGGCTTGCACAGTAAAATATCTATTTTTGCAGATGACACTAAACTGTGTAAAGTAATTAACACGGAAGAGGACAGTTTTCTGCTATATATGGATCTGGATAGATTGGAGGCTTGGGCAGAGAAATGGCAGATGAGGTTTAACACTGAAAAATGTAAAGTTATGCACATGGGAAGGAATAATGCAAGTCACCCGTACATATTAAATGGTAAAACACTCGGTAACAGTGATATGGAAAAGGATCTAGGAATTTTAATAAACAGCAAATTAAGCTGCAAAAACCAGTGTCAGGCAGCTACTGCCAAGGCCAATAAGATAATGGGTTGCATCAAAAAGGGGCATAGATGCCCTTGATGAGAACATAGTTCTACCACTTTACAAATCACTAGTCAGACCACACATGGAGTACTGTGTACAGTTCTGGGCTCCTTTGAACAAGGCAGACATAGCAGAGCTGGAGAGGGTTCAGAGGAGGGTAACTAAAGTAATAACTGGAATGGGGCAACTACAGTACCCTGAAAGGTTATCAAAATTAGGGTTATTCACTTTAGAAAAAAGACAACTGAAGGGAGATCTAATAACTATATATAAATATATCAGGGGTCAGTACAGAGATCTCTCCCATCATCTATTTATCCCCTGGACTGTGACTGTGACGAGGGGATATCCTCTGCGTCTGGAGGAAAGAAGGCTTGTACACAAACATAGAAAAGGATTCTTCACGGTAAGAGCAGTGAGACTATGAAACTCTCTGCCTGAGGAGGTGGTGATGGTGAGTACAATAATGGAATTCAAGAGGGTCCTGGATGTATTTCTGGAGTGTAATAACATTACAGGCTATAGCTACTAGAGAGGGGTCGTTGATCAAGGGAGTTATTCTGATTGCCTGATTGGAGTCGGGAAGGAATTTTTTTCCCCTTAAGTGGGGAAAACTGGCTTCTGCCTCACAGGGGTTTTTTGCCTTCCCCTGGACCAACTTGTAGGAAACAGGCTGAACTGGATGGACAAATGTCTTTTTTCGGTCTTATATACTATGTTACTATGTTACTATGATGCTGTAATTCCCTTTAACAGGCTGGCAGTGTCATTTACTTTTATTCGCTCCTTATTTATATAGCTGGGGGGGGGTAAAGTTAGTGGGTCCGATGATAATAAAAAAGATAAGGAAGTTAATGGAGGAGGAGGAAATTTGTATTTCCACCAAAATAACTAAAAAAAGATTTTACCGCATATAAGTGCAGCACTTAATGCTGAATACATGTTTTTTCTCCACTGGAATAATTCAAAAAAGATTTTACTGCATATAAATGCGGTGCTTAATACTGAATACTAGTTTTTTCTCCACTGAAATAATTAAAAAAAGATTTTACCGCATATAAGTGCAGCGCTTAATGCTGTATACAAGATTTTTTTCCAACAAAATAATTCAAAAAAGATTTTACCGCATGTACAGTTGTGTTCAAAATTATTCAACCCCCAATGTTGTAAAGGGTTTTAGGGAATTTAGTGTACATTTGTAATTGTGTTCAGAATGAAATCTTACAAGGACTTTTTAAAGAACCAAATGCAACTAAAATGACATCAATTGTTTTTGTAATACAGTATTAAATGTTTTTTTTTTGTGATTTCTTCATTGACACAATTATTCAACCCCTTAAAGACTACCACTCTTAAGAACAGAGGTTCATTAAAGTGTTTTCGATCAGGTATTGAAAACACCTGTGGATGTCAAGGAGCAGCAATCAAGCATAATAAGCACCAATTAGGCAGATTTAAAATGACTGTGATACTCCGCTCCTTCTAGACATTTACTGGTGTGTTTACAAACATAGTGAAGTCAAGAGAATGGTCCAGGAAGACAAGAGAATAGGTGATTTCTCTTCACAGGAAGGGCAATGGCTATAAGAAGATTGCAAAGATGTTAAACATACCAAGAGACACCATAGAAAGCATCATTCGCAAATTCAAGGCACTGTTGAAACGCTACCTGGTCGTGGCAGAAAGAAGATGCTGACTTTGACTGCTGTGCGCTACCTGAAGCGCAAAGTAGAGAAAAGTCCCCGTGTGACTGCTGAGGAACTGAAAAAAGATTTGTCAGATGCGGGTACTGAAGTATCAGCTCAGACAATAAGGCGCACACTGCGTAATGAAGGCCTCCATGTCAAAACTCCCAGGCGCACCTGTGGACAAACCACAAAAGTTTTGGGATAGTGTTCTGTGGACTGATGAAACAAAATTAGAACTGTTTGGGCCCATGGATCAACGCTAAGTTTGGAGGAGGAAGAACAAGGCCTATGAAGAAAAGAACACCTTGCCTATTGTGAAGCATGGCGGGGGGTCAATCATGCTTTGGGGCTGTTTTGCTTCTACAGGTACAGGGAAGCTTCAGTGTGTGCAAGGTACCATTAATTCTCTTCAGTACCAGGAGATATTGGATGAAAATGTCATGCAGTCCGTCACAAACCTGAGGCTTGGGAGACGTTGGACCTTTCAACAGGACATTGATCCCAAGCATACTTCCAAGTCCACTAGAGCATGGTTGCAGATTAAAGCCTGGAACATTTTGAAGTGGCCATCGCAGTCACCAGACTTAAATCCAATTGAGAACCTCTGGTGGGAGTTAAAGAAAGCAGTTGCAGCGCGCAAGCCTAAGAATGTGAATGAACTGGAGGCTTTTGCCCATGAAGAATGGGCGAAGATACCCATAGATCGCTGCAAGACACTTGTGTCAAGCTATGCTTCACGTTTCAAAGCTGTTATAACTGGAAAAGGATGTTGTACTAAGTACTAAGATTGAATGTCACTTGGGGGTTGAATAAAACTGATAATGATGTGAGCACAGAAAAGACATTTGTGGTTATTTCATTATAAATGTTATGTTATATTTGTCTGACTTACAAGTGCCTCTTTGATTTAATTGTAAACAAGATGACTGAAATGATCAAAATCAATGTCAAACTGGCCAAAACACTCAATTTCAGTGGGGGTTGAATAATTTTGAACACAACTGTAAGTGCAGTGCTAAACGCTGAATACAATTTTTTCCCCCACCAAAATAAGGCCTTGTGCACATGAACGTATTTTGGGTCCGGGTCTGAGCTGCATATTTTGCGGCTCGGGTGTGGACCCATTCACTTCAATGGGGCCGCAAAAGATGCGGACAGCACTCTGTGTGCTTTCCGCGTGCTTTGCTCCTTTCCGTGTGCATGAGGCCTAAGTCAATAAAGATTTGAATACTTATAACAGCATCGTGGAATAAAAAATGGGAAGGTCATGGAGCATCAAGGTCATCCATAATCTATTCGCTCCGCTGAAAGCTTATTTTGAAAGTGTGTAGAAGCCACACAGGGGCCCCCACACTGCAGATTTATCATAGAGACATCATGAAGATTTTACCGCAAATAACTGCAGCGCTTAATACTGAACACAAGATTTTTCTCCACTGAAAAAATAAAAAAAAGATTTTACAGCATATAAGTGCAGCGCTTAATGCTGAATACAAGTTTTTTCTCCACCAAAATAATTAAAAAAAGACTTTCACGCATATGACTGCAGCGCTGAACGCCGAATATCTTTTTCTTTTTTTACTGATATACGCCACTAAAGGCTTTATCACATATAACTGGAACAATGAACACCGAGTATATTTTTCTTTTTCAACGTATATACACCACTAAAGGCTTTTCAACAGAGAGCCATAGGCTGTCAGTTTTAAAAAAATAATGGCACCTGAGGCGGAGTGATCTGAAGTGAACTGGGCGTAGTGGAGGAAGTAGGTCCACGCTCGAAGAGCGAGACGCGGTCCTTGTGCGGTTTCTGTGCTGCAAAAAAGTCCATGTAGTGTCCAGTAAGCAATACCACAGATAGGTGTGGTCTGGTGTGAATTACTTCACATTTTTGTGCAGGGATGTTGCATAGTATATTCACCTGTATTGGTGCGCCGCTCATATGGACGTCGTCATGTAAGCGTGCAGTGTGAAACGTAAATACAAAATTTCACCACAACGTAATTCAGTCCATACCGCAAAAACGACTTTCCAAAATTGAACTGCAGTGCTGAACGCTGAATATATCTTGATTTCTGTACAGAAATGCACCACTAAAGGCTTTACCACTAGAGTTGAGCACACCTGGAAGTTCGGGTTCGCCGTATTCGACCGAACTTCGGCCGAACTTCGCAAAAAACTTTGAGTTCCTGACCCGAACTTGACCCCGAACCCAAACCCCATTGAAGTCACCCGAACTTTTGGGCACTAAAATGGCTCTAAAAATGTCATGGAAAGGGGTAGAGGGCTGCAAAAGAAAGCAAAATGTGCTTAAGAGCATGGCAAGTGCTTTGCAAACAAATGTGGATAGGGAAATAACTTAAAATAAAATTAAATTAAATAAATAAAAATTAAAAATAACAATATTGAACTATGAGGAGGAGGTGGATGTGGAGGAGGAGGTTGAGGAGGCGGTGAACGTGGCAGTGTAGGTGGAAGCGAGGGTGGAGGTGGAGGAGGTAGCCAACACAGTTTTTTTTATTTTATTGGGGTAGACTCCAAAATATTTGGACATATAAAAAATAAAACAAAGAAAAAGTGCACTTGAGTACAAGAATGGATAGTTGAGGCTGGTGTAAATGTCTATTCTGCACAAGGTACACACAAGTCCTGTATGATCCAAGCCTGGTTAAATTTAATGAACGTGAGCTTGTCCACATTAGCATTGGACAGGCGACTGCGCTTGTCTGTGATAATGCCCCCTGCCCTGCTAAATACATGTTCAGACAATACACTGGCTGCAGGGCAGGCCAGCACCTCCAAGGTGTAAAGGGCAAGCTCAGGCCATGTGCTCAATTTGGAGACCCAGAAGTTTAATGGGGCAGACCCATCAGTTAGTACGTGTAGGCATGTGCACACATACTGCTCCACAATGTTGCTGAAATGCTGATTCCTGCTAAGATGTTGCATATCAGCTAGTGGTGCTGGTTGTTGTGGCATGGTGACTAGAGTTGAGCGAACACCTAGTGAGTGACCAAGTGAGTGACAGTGGCACCTGCCACCCAGCAAACAGAGGATGTGGCGGCAACGCCAACACATCTGGCACCGTCACCAACCATCTCCACCAAATCACATTGAAGTGTTCAGCTATCAGCTGTCCATCTTCCAAACACTGGAGAAAAAGAGAAATAGAAAGAGGAAGTACCCCCTACCCACCCGCAATCCCTGGCTCTGAATGCCTTGATTTCAAAATTCCCGGTCCTTTGAAATACTGTCATTCTGTCTAGTGGACAGTTTTAAAAACCTGATGGTGTTGGCTGTCCCACAGTACATGGATTCCCAGCCGCCACTACTTTTGCAGGCGAGCCATCCCTTCCCTGCACAACCAAGTGGCGGACAAAATCAGGTGTGCACTGTGCAACGCCATCTGTGGCAAGATCCACATAACAACCGATACATGGACTAGTAAGCACGGGCAGGGACTTTATATCTCTCTTAACAGCACACTGGACAGGTTAGAACTTAGTCTAGAGCCTGCCATCGCTGATCATGCGCTGGCAGGCTGTAGATGTCAGTAAATTGCATCCAAATCGCATATCAGACGCTGTTTTGTAAACAGCGTCTGATTTGTCTGCTGCCCGCTGCTCTGGTGGTCCCTTTTGCTTGGGACCACCAGAGGACACGGGCAGCTATGTAAGTGCACCAATCACCACACACCAACCCCCCTCCCCCCTGTCACTTATTAACCCCTTATTAACCCCTGATCACTGCATATTAACTCCCTGATCACCCCCTGTCACCCCCATGTCATTGATCACCCCCCTGTAAGGCTCCATTCAGACGTCCGTATGTGTTTTGCGGACGGACACCGGCAATGTGCTTTCCGCATTTTGCGGATCCGCACATTGCCAGAACTATATAGAAAATGCCTTTTCTTGTCCGCAATTGCGGACAAGAATAGGACATGTTCTATTTATTTTTGCAGACCTGGAAGTGCGGACCTGGAAGTGCGGACCCGGAAGTGCGGATCCGCAATTCCGGATCCGAGCAGGACGAAGTCTGTCGAAATAGAAATGAATGGGTCCGCAATTCCGTTCCGCAAAATGTGGAACAGAATTGCGGACGCGTGAATGGGGCCTAAGGGTCCCTTATCACCGCTAGTTAGTTAGCTACTTGTTAGGTAGTTAGCGCCCAGCCCACCGCACCGCAGTCACTGATTAGTCGCTAATTAGCATCATTGCTGTCGCTAATCAGCACTAGTACTATATAGCATCTGTAAGTGATCAAGACTGATCGCAATCAGATCTATATCAGTACATTAGGGTCACCTTAGGCTCTACAAAAAACGCAGTGTTCGCCCGATCAGGCCTGATCTTGTGCGCACACTTGAGCTCAGTCCGCCCCACCTCAGTGACACTGCAAAAACACCGTAAAATCGCTGTGGCGCTATAAAGATCACTTTTGAGCTTTTTGGATCTTTATTAGCGATCGTAGCTTTAGGGTACATTCACACGTCCGTGGTGTTCTGCGGACCCGCAAAATAAATTTTTTAAAAAAGTTGTCGTTTACAGAGATATTTCTCTCACCCAGCATGGGTATATGTAAAAATACACCCCAAAACACATTACCCTACTTCTCCTGAGTACGGCGACACCACGTGTGTGACACTTTTTTGCAGCCAAGATGCGCAAAGGGGCCCGAATTCCAGTGAGTACATTTAGGATTTCACAGGGCATTTTTACGCATTTGGATTACAGACTTCTTCTCACGCATTAGAGACCCCTAAAATGCCAGGGCAGTACAAATACCCCACAAGTGACCCCATTTTAGAAAGAAGACACCCCAAGGTATTTCGTGAGGGGTATGGTGAGTTCATGTAAATTTTTATTTTTTGTCACAAGTTAGTGGAATATGAGACTTTGCAACAAAAATCACAGAAATATAGTGCCCAATATGGGGGAACTGCTCAGACCCCAAACACTGTAGCGTGTTTCTCAATGGGGGAGCAGTCCCACCGCATGTGGACCGCAGCAAACGGCCATCCCCAGCAAAAATTGCGTACAATGGAGGATGCCGGCGCGGACCACATGGACCACAAAGGCATCCTACACAAAACGGAGCATTGTGCGGATGAAATATATAAATATAAAAATCACAGAAAAAAATGCACCAAACGGATATGCCACTGACTATACTAGCTAGTCAAACAAGCAGATATTAAAAGCTGAGACTGTTTGCCAGTCGTTTTATGTAGGATGCCTTTGTGGTGCATGTGGTCCGCGCCGGCTTCCTCCATTGTACGCACTTTTTGCTGAGGATGGCCGTTTGCTGCGGTCCACATGCCGTGGAACGGCTCCCCCAATGAGAAACACGCTACAGTGTTTGGGGTCTGAGCAGTTCCCCCATATTGGCCACTATATTTCTGTGATTTTTGTTCCATATGTATTGAATGTGCATTCATCTGGTAAGAAAAAAAAATCTATTTCCGCTAACATGGGCCAAAAAAATCTTCTATGAACTCGCCATGCCCCTCACGGAATACCTTGGGGTGTCTTCTTTCTAAAATGGGGTCACTTGTAGGGTATTTATACTGCCCTGGCATTTTAGGGGCCCCTAAAGCGTGAGAAGTCGTTTGGAATCCAAATGCGTAAAAATGCCCTGTGAAATCCGAAAGGTACTCATTGGAATTTGGGCCCCTTTGCGCATCTTGGCTGCAAAAAAGTGTCACACATGTGGTATCGCCGTACTCAGGAGAAGTAGGGCAATGTGTTTTGGGGTGTATTTTTACATATACCCATGCTGGGTGAGAGAAATATCTCTGTAAATTGACAACTTATATAAATTTTTTATACAAAGTTGTCATTTTACAGAGATATTTCTCTGAACCAGCATGAGTATATGTAAAAGTACACCCCAAAACACATTGCCCCACTTCTCCTGAGTACGGCGATACCACATGTGTGACACTTTTTTGCAGCCTAGGTGCGTAAAGGGGCGGAAAGTCCAACGAGTACCTTTAGGCTTTACAGGGCTGCTCTCAGAGCTGCTTCAAAATGTGGAAATTCACTTTTTTGTAACATAGTTTGTAAACGCTATAACTTTTGCGCAAACCAATAAATATACACTTATTGTTTTCTTTTTTTAATCAAAGACATGTAGCACAATAAATTCTGACACAAACTTGTATAGAAATGTAATTATATTTGAACAATTTTACCAGAAAAAGTTAAAAATACACTTTTTTGAGAAAATTGCGGTCTTTTTGATTAATATCAGAAAAACGAAAAATGTCAGCAGCAATCAAATACCACCAAAAGAAAGCTGTATTTGTGGGAAGAAACGGATGTAAAATTCATTTGGGTGCCAAGTTGCATGGCCAAGCAATAAACCGTTAAAATTGTGAAGTGCCGATTTGTAAAAAAGGGCCTGGTCACTAGGGAGGTATAAACCTGTGGTCCTAAAGTGGTTAACTTAAGGCCAGCCAAATACAAGTGGCTCAGAGGGTGGGTTCCTCCACAAACAAGGGCCCTGGCCTGGAACACAATTGTCCAGCCAGTATACAGTTCTGGAGGATGAGGAGGAGGAGTAACGCTGGGGGATACAGAGGACACAGAAGATACACCTCCCTCAAAGAGGACAGCTTGTCCATACCTCTGGGCAGCCTTGCAGACATGAGCGACTACATGCTGCAGTGCATGCGCAACAACCGCCGAGTTACTGACACATTCTAATTTGTGCTGATTACTTGGTGGCCACCCTGCTGAATCCCCGTTACAAGGTCAATGTGCCGTCCTTAATTCCCTCACTGAAGTGTGATAGGAAGACACGCTGCTGATGGCATTCACACCTGACACTGAGGACTCAGTGGAAGATCAAGTTGAAAGCAGAGGAGGAGGAGAAAGAAGTCGCCAATGCAGCTGGGTCACCACCAACACCTCAGAAGGCAGGGTTATCATGGGTGAAATGTGGAAAAGCTTTGTCATCAAGCCACAACAACCTGCACCACCAGCAGATCTAGAACGTCTTAGCAGGAGGCAGCATTTCAGCAACATGGTGGAACAGTACACGAACTGATTGATGGGTCTGCCCAGGGGCATAGCTACAGGGGAAGCAGGGGAAGCTACTGATTTGGGGCCCTGACCTAGAAGGGGCCCATCCAGGAGGAGGAGGAGGACTAAAAGACTTTGTCAGGGCCCCCTCAACAGTATTATTCAATGAAATTATATACAGTGGCAGTACAGACAGTGCAGAAAGCGGATGAAACAGCTGCTGGGCCTGGCCTGAGAGAGCAATCTTTAGTAGACCCAGGATGGTGGCATAAAAGGAAGGGGTTGTGCAAAAATTATTGTGGGGGGGGGGGGGGGGGCACCAGTCAAATATTTGCTGTGGTGCCCAATCATTTCTAGCTACACCACTGGGTCTGCCCCATTCACCTTCTGGTTCTTCAAATTGGGCACATGTCCGAAGGTTGCCCTTTATGCCTTGGAGGTGCTGGCCTACCATGCAGTCATGTATTGTCTGAACGTGTGTTTAGCATGGCTGGGGGTATTATCACAGACAAGCGCAGCCGCCTGTCTGCAGCCAATGTGGGCAAGCTTTCGTTTATTAAAAATAACCAGGCATGGATCCCACAGGACTTGTTTGTACCTTATGCAGAATAGACATGAATAACGGCCTCACCAAACCATTGTTATACTACCGTGCATTAACACTTTGTTTTATTTTTTTATATTTTCCCAATTTTTGGGGTCTACAACAATTTATTTAAAAAAATAAAAAACATGTTGTTGGCGACTAGTACCTTTGTCTTCACAGCCCAAAAAAGCTTTATGTCCTGCAAGAATGTAACTGCCAAGTGTAAGTTCCCTGACAGTTAGGCAGTGCAGGGTTTGTACCCGGCAAAAATGGTAATATTTCACCCAACAGTTTAAAAGAGGATTATATACATTTTTGGTCACTGTCACCTATGCAGTGCAGGGTTACTTGACAGTGAAAAATTGGAATATGTCAAACCCTGAACTCCCAGACGGATTAACTATATTATTGTCCCCAGGACATATGCAGCACAGGCCGCAAAGGCAATTCCTGGCCTAAAAAATTATGTTTTTATCACCACCCATGGAAAACATGGATTTCAGTGGTATATTTTGGGGTGTAGGACCTCATTGTTCTCAACATCATCTTCCACTCAGTCTTCACCCCTGCCCTCTTTGTCGGTCTGCACACTGCAGAAAGCCACAGTGGTTTGCACCTGTGTTTCGTCATCATCAGAGACGTGCTGCCGTGGTCTTCATCTGTCCGCATCCTCAAACCTAAGTGGTTGGGCATCCGTGTACTCAATCTCTTCCACTTCTGGGGCAGGACTATGTTTATGGCACTGGGAAACCCTGCCAGTAGAGTCATGAAGAAGCATAAGAGACTGCTGCATTTAACTGCCAATAGTCAACAATTAAGTTCACTATACAGTAAGGCAGTGCCCGTGTCATAAACAGAATAAATTTCTTTAGGTCACACAACAGTGTAACGGAAGAATTCAATACAATTACTTCACTATTACCAAAAATTTGTTTTTTTCAAATCAATAAAGACAGAAGTTAACAGTTTTATTTGAAATGCAGAGTACACCGCAAATGTGCTACCTACCACAAAACCAGTGTGTTTGCAATATGTAAATGCAAAAGGTTACTTTAAATGACTGAAATATAGGGTAGGCCTCAGATCTGATATGTATCACAAAACCAGTGTTTATTGCAACAAACTACGGAAATGCAGTCTGTCAATGCAAAATTTTAACCACTACAGGACCGCCTAACGCATGGATGCGTCCGGCGGGCGGTCCTGTAGTTCTGATCTGACGCGTCGGCACATCATCTCGCGAGATGCGAGACTTCCTGTGAACGTGCGCGCATGCGGGCGCGCGTTCACAATGCCGCGCGTCTTAGGAGTTTAACTACAGCCTGCCAGCGATGATCAATCGCTGGCAGGCTGTAGATGCGAATTAAATCGCATCAAAGAGGTATATCAGACGCTGTTTTGTTAACAGCGTCTGATATACCTTCTACGTGGTCCTCTGGTGGTCCAATTTGCTGGGATCGACCACCAGAGGACCAGGTAGCTATGTGAAGTTGCACCAAACACTACACTAACCCCCCCCACCCCCCCTCACTTATTAACCCCTTGATCACCCCATCTAGATTCCCTGATCACCCCCCTGTCACTGATCACACCCCTTGTAAGGCTCCATTCAGACGTCCATATGTGTTTTGCGGATCCGTGGATTCACGGATCCGCGGATCTGATCCACGGATCCGCAGATCCGCAGATCCTCAAAACACGGACACCGGCAATGTGCTTTCCGCATTTTGCAGATCCGCACATTGCCAGAATGATATAGAAAATGCTTTTTCTTGTCCACAATTGCGGACAAGAATAGGACATGTTCTATATTTTTGCGGAACAGAAGTGCAGACCCGGAAGCGCGGATCCGTAATTCCGGATCCGAGCAGGACAAAGTCTGTCCCCATAGAAATGAATGGGTCCGCAATTCCGTTCCGCAAGCAGAATTGCGGACGTGTGAATGGGGCATAAGGGTCCCTTATTACCACCAGTTAGTTAGCTACTTGTTAGGTAGCTAGCGCCCAGCCCACCGCACCGCAGTCACTGATTTTGGCATTGATCGATGCGAATGAAAAAATCTGTGCCGTTCATTTTTTTTTTTTCAGCCCAGAGGCTGAAAGGAAAAAAAAAATCTCATTACCCGTATGCTCAATATAAGGAGAATAGCAGAAACTCATAATGCTGGCCATACGTGTAATGATTGCGGAGACCCTCAAATGCCAGGGCAGTACAAAAACCTCACAAGTGACCCCATTTTAGAAAGAAGACACCCCAAGGTATTCCGTGAGGGGTATGGTGAGTTCATGTAAAATTTTATTATTTGTCACAAGTTAGTGGAATATGAGACTTTGTAAAAAAAATATATATATATCAATTTCCGCTAACTTGTGCCAAATTTTTTTTTTTTTCTGTGAACTCGCCTTGCCCCTCACAGAATACCTTGGGGTGTCTTCTTTCCACAATGGGGTCACATGTGGGGTATTTATACTGCCCTGGCATTTTAGAGATCCTAAAGCGTGAGAATCCAAATGCGTAAACATGCCCTGTGAAATCCTAAAGGTACTCATGGGAATTTGGGCCCCTTTGCGCATCTTGGCTGCAAAAAAGTGTCACACATGTGGTATCGTCGTACTCAGGAGAAGTAGTGTTTTGCAATGTGTTTTGGGGTGTATTTTTATATATACCCATACTTTGTGTGAGAAATATCGCTGTAAACGACAACTTTGTAAATTTTTTTATTCAAAGTTGTCAAGTTGAGAGATACTTCTCTCACCCAGCATGGGTATATGTAAAAATACACCCCAAAACACATTGCCCTACTTCTCCTGAGTACGGCGATACCACATGTGTGACACTTTTTGCAGCCAAGATGCGCAAAGGGGCCCAAATTCCAATGAGTACCATTTAGGAGGGCATGTTTACGCATTTTTCTTCTCACGCTTTAGGGCCCCTAAAATGCCAGGGCAGTATAAATACCCCACATGTGACCCCATTTTGGAAAGAAGACACCCCAAGGTATTCGCTGAGGGGCATAGTGAGTCCATAAAAAATTAAACTTTTAGTCAAAAGTTAGCGGAAAGGGAGACTTTGTGAGAAAAAACAATAAAAAATCAATTTCCGCTAACTTGTGCCAAAAAAAAAAAAATCTTCTATGAACTCGCCATGCCCCTCATGGAATACCTTGGGGTGTCTTCTTTACAAAATGGGGTCACATGTGGGGTATTTATACTGCCCTGGCATTTTAGGGGCCCTAAAGCGTGAGAAGAAAAATGCGTAAAAATGCCCTCCTAAAAGGGACTCATTGGAATTTGGGCCCCTTTGCGCATCTTGGCTGCAAAAAAGTGTCACACATGCAGTATCGCCGTACTCAGGAGAAGTAGGGCAATGTGTTTTGGGGTGTATTTTTACATATACTTATGCTGGGTGAGAGAAATATCTCTGTAAATTGACTACTTTGTATAATTTTTTTAAAAAAGTTGTCGTTTACAGCGATATTTCTCACACACAGTATAGGTATATGTAAAAATACACCCCAAAACACATTGCCCTACTTCTCCTGAGTACGGCGATACCACATGATTGACACTTTTTTGCAGCCAAGACGCGCAAAGGGGCCCTAAAACCAATGAGTACCTTTAGGATTTCACAGGGCATTTTTACGCATTTGGATTCTCACGCTTTAGGGCCCCTAAAATGCCAGGGCAGTATAAATACCCCACAAGTGACCCTATTTTGGAAAGAAGACACCCAAAGGTATTCTGTGAGGGGCATGTTGAGTTCACAGAATTTTTTTTTTTTGGCACAAGTTAGAGGAAATTGATATATATTTTTTTAAATTTTGTTTTTTACAAAGTCTCATATTCCACTAACTTGTGACAAAAAATAAAATTATACATGAACTCACCATACCCCTCACGGAATACCTTGGGGTGTCTTCTTTCTAAAATGGGGTCACATGTGGGGTATTTATACTGACCTGGCATTTTAGGGGCCCCTAAAGCGTGAGAAGAAGTCTGAAATCCAAATGCGTAAAAATGCCCTGTGAAATCCTAAAGGTACTCATTGGAATTAGGGCCCCTTTGCCCCTACTCAGGAGAAGTAGGGCAATGTGTTTTGGGGTGTATTTTTATATATACCCATACTTTGTGTGAGAAATATCTCTGTAAACGACAACTTTTAAAAAAAATTTGTACAAAGTTGACAATTTACAGAGATATTTCTCTCACCCAACATGGGTATATGTAAAAATACACCCCAAAACACATTGCCCTACTTCTCCTGAGTACAGCGATACCACATAAGTGACACTTTTTTGCAGCCTGGGTGCGCAAAGGGGCCCAAATTCCAACGAGTACCTTTAGGTTTTACATGGCTGCTCACAATTTAGCCCCGCCCAAAATGCCAGAACAGTAAACACACCCCACAAACGACGCCATTTCGGAAAGTAGACACCCCAAGGTATTCACTGAGGGGCATAGTGAGTCCGTCTGAGATTTTATTTTTTTTTGCCAGAAGTTAGCATAAATGGAAACTTTATTATTATTTTTTTTCCTCAGAAAGTGTCATTTTCCGCTAACTTGTGAAAAAAAAATGAAATGATACATGAACTCACCATGCCCCTCCGCGAATACTTTGGGGTGTCTTCTTTCTACAATGGTGTCATTTGGGTTTTTTTTTGTACTATCCTGGCATTCTAGCACCTGAAGAAACATGACAGGTGCTCAGAAAGTCAGAGCTGCTTCAAAATGCGGAAATTCATTTTTTTGCACCACAGTTTGTAAACGCTATAACTTTTACCCAAACCAATAAATATATACTTATTGGATTTTTTTTTAATCAAAGACATGTAGAACAATAAATTTTGAGAAAAATTTATATAGAAATGTAGTTTTTTTTTTTGAACAATTTTACAACAGAAAGTGAAAAATGTCTTTTTTTTGCAAAAATGTCGTTAAATTTTTATTAATAGCAAAAAAAGTTAAAATTTCAGCAACAATGAAATAGCACCAAATGAAAGCTCTATTAGTGAGAAGAAAAGAAGGTAAAAATTTTTTGGGTGGTAAGTTGCATGACGGAGCAATAAACGGTGAAAGTAGTGTAGGGCAGAATTGTAAAAAGTGGCCTGGTCATTAAGGGTGTTTAAGCTAGGGGGGCTGAGGTGGTTAAAATAGTTTTTTGTGCGTTGTATGCCAAACTGCTCTGTGTAACAATAATAAAGGTTTATTTCACACAAAATACACTAATGCAGTGTTTCACTGCTGAAATTTAAACGTAGGTATTTGTGCAATTTATTGAAAACTGCTCTGAGGAGCAAGAATATGTCTTTTTTTCCCAAAAATACACTGATGCACTATTTCACTGCAGAAATGTAAAATATGTATTTGAACGCTGTATGCACAACTGTTTGTGGACCAGGAACACAGCTTTTTTCCCCAAAATTCACAAATGCACAATTTAACAGCTGGAAATTAAACGTAGGTATTTGTACGTTGTATGCACAACTGCTTTGTGAACCAAGAACACGGCTTTTTTTCTCTAAAATTCAGTAATGCACTATTTCAGTTCTGAGATTTAAAATAGGTATTTGTACGCTGTATGCACAACTGCTTTGTGGACCAAGAACACGGCTTTTTCCCCCATAATTCACAAATGCACTATTTAACGGCTGAAAATTAATTGTAGGTATTTGTATGCTGTATGCACAACTGCTTTGTGGACCTGGAATACCGCTTTTTTTTTTTACCAAAAATACACTGATGAACTATTTCACTGCAGAAATGTAATACATGTATGTGTACGCTGTATGCAAAACTGCTTTGCGGACCAAGAACATGGCTTTTTCCCCCAAAATTCACAAATGCACTATTTAGTTGCTGGAAATTAAACGTAGGTATTTGTACGCTGTGTGCACAACTGCTTTGTGCACCAAGAGCACAGCTTTTTTCCCTAGAATTCACAAATGCACTAATTAACGGCTGGAAATTAAACGTAAGTATTTGTACGCTGTATGCACAACTGCTTTGTGAATCAAGAAGACAGCTTTCTTCCCCTAAAACACACTAATGCACTATTTCAGTGCTGAGATTTAAAATAGGTATTTGTATGCTGTATGCACAACTGCTTTGTGGACCAAGAACACAGCTTTTTTTTTCCCTAAGACACACTAATGCACTATTTCAGTGCTGAGATTTAAAATAGTTATTTGTACGCTGTATGCACAACTGATTTGTGAACAAAGAACACGGCTTTTTTCCCCATAATTCACAAATGCACTATTTAACGGCTGAAAATTAAACATAGGTATTTGTACGCTGTATGCACAAATGCTTTGTGGACCTAGAATTCAGTTTTTTTTCCTAAAAATACAGTGATGCACTATTTCACTGCAGAAATGTAAAATATGTATTTCCCCTAAAACACAGTAATGCATTATTTATTCGCTGAAATTTAAAATAGATATTTGTACACTGTATGCACAACTGCTTTGTGGACCAGGAATACCATTTTTTTCCCAAAAATGCACTGATGCACTATTTTATTGCAGAAATGTAAAATTATTGTAATTATTTGGGTGGTGAATATTAAACTGCTTTTTGGACCAGGAATACTACCTTTTTTCCTAAAACACAGTAATGCTCTATTTCAGTGCTAAAGTTTAAAATGGGTATTTGTACACTGTATGCACAACTGCTTTGTGGACCAAGTACATGGCTTTTTCCCCCAAAAATCACAAATGCACTATTTAATGGCTGGAAATTAAATGTAGGTATTTGTACGTTGTATGTACAACTGCTTTGTGGACCTGGAATTCAGCTTTTTTCCCCCAAAATACACTGATGCACTATCTCACTGCAGAAATGTAAAATATGTATTTGTACGCAGTAGGCACAACTGCTTTGTGGACCAAGAACAGACTTTTCTCCCCAAAATTCACAAATGTACTATTTAATGGCTGGAATTTAAACGTAGGTATTTGTACGCTTTATGCACAATTGCTTTGTGGACATGGAATCCGCTTTTTTCCCCAAAAAACTACACTGATGCACTATTTCACTGCAGAAATGTTAAATATGTATTTGTACGCAGTAGGCACAGCTGCTTTGTGGACCAAGAACAGGCTTTTTTCCCCAAAGTTTGCAATTGCACTATTTAACGGCTGGAAATTAAACTTAGGTATTTGTACGCTGTATGCACAACTGCTTTCTGAACCAAGAACACAGCTTTTTTTCCCACAATTTACAAACGCACTATTTAACGGCTGAGAATTAAACATTGGTATTTGTACGCTGCATGCACAACTGCTTTGTGGACCTGGAATTCCGCTTTTTTTCCCAAAAATACACTGACACACTATTTAACTGCAGAAATGTAAAATATGTATTTGTACGCTGTATGCACAACTGCTTTGTACACCAAGAACAAGGCTTTTCAAATCTAATGTCTGGAAATTAAATGTAGGTATTTGTACGCTGTATGCACAACTGCTTTGTGGACCTGGAATTCAGCTTTTTTCCCCAAAAATACACTGATGCACTATTTTATTGCAGAAATGTAAAATAATTATTTGGGTGGTGAATTTTAAACTGCTTTGTGGACCAGGAATACTACCTTTTTTCCTAAAACACAGTAATGCACTATTTCAGTGCTGAAGTTTAAAATTTGCATTTGTACACTGTATGCACAACTGCTTTGTGGACCAAGAACATGGCTTTTTCCCCAAAAAATCACAAATGCACTATTTAATGGCTGGAAATTAAATGTAGGTATTTGTACGTTGTATGCACAACTGCTTTGTGGACCTGGAATTCAGCTTTTTTCCCCAAAAATACACTGATGCACTATTTCACTGCAGAAATGTTAAATATGTATTTTTACGCTGTATACACAACTTATTTTTGAACTGAGAACACAGCTTTTTTCCCCAAAATTCACAAATGCACTATATAATGGCTGGAAATTAAATGTAGGTATTTGTAAGCTATATGCACAACTGCTTTGTGAACCAAGAACACAGCTTTTTTCCCCAAAGTTTGCAATTGCACTATTTAACGGCTGGAAATTAAACGTAGGTATTTGTAGGCTGTATGCACAACTGCTTTGTGAACCAAGAACACAGCTTTTTTCCCCACAATTTACAAATGCACTATTTAACGGCTGAAAATTAAACATAGGTATTTGTACGCTGTATGCACAACTGCTTTGTGGACCTGGAATTCCGCTTTTTTTCCCAAAAATAACGATATACTATTTCACTGCAGAAATGTAAAATATGTATTTGTAAGCTGTATGCACAACTGCTTTGTAGACCAAGAACACGGCATTTTTCTCCAAAAATTCACAAATGCACTATTTAATGTCTGGAAATTAAATGTAGGTATTTGTACGCTGTATGCACAACTGCTTTGTGGACCTGGAATTCAGCTTTTTTTCCCCAAAAATACACTGATGCACTGTTTCACGGCAGAAATGTAAAATATGTATTTGTACGCTGTATGCACAACTGCTTTGAGGACCAAAAACACGGCTTTTTTCCCCATAATTTACAAATGCACTATTTAACGGCTGAAAATTAAACATAGGTATTTCTACGTTGTATGCACAACTGCTTTGTGATCTTAGAACACAGCTTTTTTTCTCTAAAACACACTAATGCACTATTTCAGTGCTGAGATTTAAAATATGTATTTGTACGGTGTATGCACAACTGCTTTCTGAACCAAGAACACAGCTTTTTTCCCCATAATTCACAAATGCACTATTTAACGGCTGAAAATTAAACTTAGGTATTTGTACGCTGTATGCACAACTGCATTTTTGACCTGGAATTCCGCTTTTTCTCCCAAAAATACACTGATGCTCTATTTCACTGCAGAAATGTAAAATATGTATTTGTACGCCATATGCACAACTGCTTTCTGAACCAAGAACACGGCTTTTTTCCCTAAAATTCACAAATACACTATTTAATGGCTTGAAATTAAACATTTGTATTTGTACGCTGTTTGCACAATTGCTTTGCAAACCAGGTACACAGCTTTTTTCCACTAAAACACACTAATGCACTATTTAGTGCTGAGATTTAAAATAGGTATTTGTACACTGTATGCACAAATGCTTTGCGAACCAAGAACACGGCTTTTTTCCCCATGATTCAAAGATGCACTATTTAACGACTGAAAATTAAACATAGGTATTTGTACGCTGTATGCACAACTGCATTTTCGACCTGGAATTCCGCTTTTTTTCCCAAAAATACACTGATGCACTATTTCACGGCAGAAAAGTAAAATATGTATTTGTACGCTGTACGCACAACTGCTTTGTGGACCTGGAATTCAGGTTTTTTTCCCAAAAATACAGTGATGCACTATTTCACTGCAGAAATTTAAAATATGTATTTGTACGCTGTAGGCACAACTGCTTTGTGGACCAAGAACACAGCTTTTATTTCCCTAAAATGCACTAATGCACTATTTCAGTGCTGAGATTTAAAATAGGTATGTGTACACTGTATGCACAACTGCTTTGTGAACCAAGAACACAGCTTTTTTCTGCATGATTCACAGATGCACTATTTAACGGCTGAAAATTAAACATAGGTATTTGTACGCTATATGCACAACTGCTTTGTGGACCTGGAATTCTGCTTTTTTTCCCAAAAATACACTGATGCACTATTTCACGGCAGAAAAGTAAAATATGTATTTGTACGCTGTACGCACACCTGCTTTGTGGACCTGGAATTCAGTTTTTTCCCCAAAAATAGAGTGATGCACTATTTCACTGCAGAAATGTAAAATATGCATTTGTACGCTGTATGCACAACTGCTTTCTGAAACAAGAACACAGCTTTTTTTCCCATAATTCACAAATGCACTATTTAACAGCTGAAAATTAAACATAGGTATTTGTACGCTGTATGCACAACTGCATTTTCGACCTGGAATTCCGCTTTTCTCCCAAAAATACAGTGATGCACTATTTCACTGCAGAAATGTAAAATATGTATTTGTACGCTGTATGCACAAATGCTTTGTGTACCAAGAACACTGCTTTTTTCCCTAAAATTCACAAATGCACTATTTAATGGCTTGAAAGTAAACATACGTATTTGTACGCTGTATGCACAATTGCTTTGCAAACCAGGTACACAGCTTTTTTCCCCTAAAACACACTAATGCACTATTTAGTGCTGAGATTTAAAATAGGTATTTGTACACTGTATGCACAAATGCTTTGCGAACCAAGAACACGGCTTTTTCCCCCATGATTCACAGATGCACTATTTAACGACTGAAAATTAAACATAGGTATTTGTACGCTGTATGCACAACTGCATTTTCGACCTGGAATTACGCTTTTTTTCCCAAAAATACACTGATGCACTATTTCACGGCAGAAAAGTAAAATATGTATTTGTACGCTGTACGCACAACTGCTTTGTGGACCTGGAATTCAGTTTTTTTCTCAAAAATACAGTGATGCACTATTTCACTGCAGAAATGTAAAATATGTATTTGTACGCTGTATGCACAACTGCTTTGTGCACCAGTAATACCGCTTTTCTTCCCCAAAAACACAGTAATGCACTATTTCTTCACTGAAATTTAACATACATATTTGTACGCTTTATGCACAACTGCTTTGTGGACCAGGAATACCACTTTTTTTCCCAAACATACACTGATACAATATTTCATTGCAGAAATGAAAAATAATTATTTGGGCATTGAATTTTAAACTGCTTTGTGGACCAGGAATACTACCTTTTTCCCTAAAACACAGTAATGCACCATTTCAGTGCTGAAGTTTAAAATGGGTATTTGTACACTGTATGCACAACTGCTTTGTGAACCAGAAATAACGCTTTTTTTCCCAAAAATTACACTGGTGCACTATTTCACTGCAGAAATGTAAAAAAGGTAATTGTACGCTGTATGCACAACTGCTTTGTGGACCAGGAATTAGAGATGTCGCAAACATAAAATTTTCCGTTCACGAATGGCGAACGCGAACTTCCGCAAATGTTTGCGAATGGGCGAACCAGGCGAACCGCCATAGACCACAATAGGCAGGCAAATTTTAAAACCCACAGGGACTCTTTCTGGCCACAATAGTGATGGGAAAGTTGTGTCAAGGGGACTTACCCCTGGACTGTGGCATGCCGGAGGGGGATCTTTGGCAAAACTCCCATGGAAAATTATGTAGTTGAGGCAGAGTCAGGTTTCAATCCATAAATGGCATAAATCACCTAACATTCCTAAATTGTTTGGAATAACGTGCTTTAAAACATCCAGTGTGTGTATACAATCAGGTATAATGTTGTATCGATCAGGTAGTGTAAGCGTTACGCCCGCTTCACAGTGACAGACCAAACTCTGACAGACCAAATTCCCCGTTTAACGCACCAGAAACAACAGCAAACAGTCCATTTGCATAACCGGAAACTCACCATTTGCACAAGGTTGGATACCAAGCTAACCATGTCGCGTTCCTTGTCCTCACTGACGTCATTGAAGGTCTCTTCCTCCACCCAGCCACGTACAACACCAAGGGTCCCCGAAAGGTGACAACAAGCCCCCTGGGATGCCTTATGTGGTTGGTCTTCCACCTCCTCAAAGCCACCTTCCTCCTCTGACTCCTCTTCTTCAGACTCCTCTCTCTGTGTTGCCGCAGGTCCAGCAATCGACGACAACAAGGCTGCTTCTGGTGGTGATGGTGACCACAACTCATCCTATTCTTGCTCATCTACGGCCTGATCCAGCACTATTCGCAGGGCACGCTCCAGAAAAAAAGCATATGGGATGAGGTCGATGATGTTGCCTTGGGTTTGAATGACCGTGTTTGTCACCTCCACAAAAGGACGCATGAGCCTACAGCCATTGTGCCTGAGCGTTTAGTAACGCGGCCAACAAATACCCAGCTGATACACACTGGCAGGCAACTGCAATTATATTATAGGGTAAAAATTAAATGACTTTTTTATCTGCAAGGTATTGTGCCACCCTATATGAGTGGTGGGCAGTGGGCACAGTGCAGTCTGTGGGCCTGACACACACTGGCAGACAACTGCAATTATATTAAAGGGTAAAAATTAAATGACTTTTTTATATGCAAGGTACTGTGCCACCCGATATGAGTGGTGAGCACTGACAGTGGGCACAGTACAGTCTGTGGGCCTGACACTCACTGGCAGGAAACGGCAATTATATTAAAGGGTAAAAATTTAATGAATTTTTTAGCTGCAAGGTACTGTGCCACCCTATATGAGTGGTGGGCAGTGGGCACAGTGCAGTCTATGGCCCTGACACACACTGGCAGGCAACTGCAATTATATTAAAGGGTAAAAATTAAATGACTTTTTTATATGCAAGGTACTGTGCCATCCGATATGAGTGGTGTGCACACAGTACAGTCTGTGGGCTTGTGGCCTCTCACACACGGGCAGGCAACTGCAATATATATATAGAAAAAATATATAAAAGCAGACTGATGTACCAGCCCTAAAAAGGGCTTTTTGGGGTGCTGTCAGGACGCTGTCCTTACAGCAGGTGGCCCCTTTCACACGAGCGAGATTTCCTCGCGGGTGCAATGCATGACGTGAACGCATAGCATCCGCACTGAATCCTGACCTAATAATTTCAATGGGTCTGTGTACATGAGCGTTTTTTTTCACGCATCACTTGTGCGTTGCGTGAATATCGCAGCATGTTTGATATTCAGAGTTTTTCACGCAGCCCTAGCCCCATAGAAGTGAATGGGGCTGCATGAAAAACGCATTGCATCCGCAAGCAAGTGCGGGTGCGTTGCGTTTTTCACTAATGATTGCTAGGAGATGTTTGTAAACCTTCAGTATTTTATCACGCGCGTTAAAAACGCATTAAAATGCATTGCACCCGCGCAGAAAAAACTGAACAACTGAATGCAATCGCAGGCAAAACTGAATGGCTTTGCCTGTGAAATCTCACAGTTTTCACTGAACGCATCCGGCCGCGGCTCCGCAAAAGATAGAGCATGTCTATTCTTGTCCGCAGCCTGCTGCGGTATTATGTCCGTCCAAAATGCCTGATTAGTCACCGGAAAGCCGGATCCAGCAATATTTTTCATTTATTTGTATTAGTGCCGGATCCGGCATTGCGAAACAACTGAAGGCCGCATCCGTCCTTCAGCATGCGCAGACCGGAAAACTGTGAAAAAGAGTGCAGGACGGATCCGTAAACGGCAGATCCGGCAGGCAGCCCCGACGATAGAACGGCTTGCCGGATACAAGTTCCGCAAGTGTGAAAGTAGCCTAACTGCAGTATTTAGCAGTTTTATTGGACTGTCGGATGTGCAGTAACTGTTGCAGACAGATAAAAAAATGGCTTTAGGTCACAAAAAAAATGTGACAGACTAATGCAATTAAATAATTCTCACTGCCAGGTATGCACTGCAGGCCGCAGGGGTACTTGAATGGCCAAAAAATTGAATTTGTCCTCCATTGTGCTACCAGAAAAGGAATGTTGGCACCTGCCGCCCAGCAAACAGAGGATGTGCCACCAACACCACCACCTCCGTGACCAAGCATCTCCACCATGTCACACGGAAGCGTTCAGCTCTCCATCTTACAAACCTTGGAGAAAAAGCGTAAATTACCACCTAGCCACCCTCGATCCCTGGCCCTGAATGCCGGCATTTCTAAACTACTGGCCTTTGAAATGCTGTCATTCAGGCTGGTGGAGACGGACAGCTTCAAACAGCTTATGTTGCTTGCTGTCCCACAGTGCGTTGTTCCCAGCTGCCGCTACTTCTCTAGGAGAGCCGTGCCCTCCCTGAACAACCAAGTATCGGATAAAATCAAGTGTGAACTGCGCAATGCCATCTGTGGCAAGGTCCACCTAACCACAGATACGTGGACCAGTAAGCACGGCCAAGGACGCTATATCTCCCTAACTGCACACTGTGTAAGTGTCATGGCGGCTGGGCCCCAGGCGGAGAGCTGTATGGCGCACGTCCTTCCGCCACCAAGGATCGAAGGGCATCATTCTTTCCCTCCTGTTGCTCCTCTTGCTACTCGGCTTCCTCCTCCTCTTCTACCAACTCCTCATCCGGTCAGCGACAGACCTTTACCACCAACTTCAGCACAGCCAGGAGTAAACGTCAGCAGGCCGTTCTGAAACTGATGTGTTTGAGGGACAGGCCCCACACCGCGTAGGAGTTGTGGCGGGGTATAGAACAACCGATAAGTCGTTGCTGCCAGTGAGTCTCAAGCCCGGCCTGGTGGTGTGCGATAATGGGCGAAATCTCGTTGCAGCTCTGGGATTAGCCGGTTTAACGCACATACCTTGCCTGGTTCATGTGCTGAATTTGGTGGTGCAGAAATTCAACTACCCTGACATGTCAGAGCTGCTGCATAAAGTCGGGCCGTTTCTGACAGCTTGTCCGTACCTCTGGGCACCCATGCACACATGAGCGACTACATGCTGCAGTGCCTGCGCAACGACAGCAGAGTTGCCCACATTTTAATGTGTGCTGACTACTAGGTGGCCACCCTGTTGGATCCCCATTAGAAAGACAATGTGCTGTCCTTAATTCCCTCACTGGAGCGTGATCGGAAAATGCGCGACTACAGGAAAGCGCTGGTAGACACGCTCCTGAGAGCTTTCCAGACTGACGCTGGGGGACAAGTGGAAGCACAAGGCGAAGGCAGGGGAGGAGGAAGAGGTCGCCAACGCAGCTGTGTCAGGACCAGCACCTCACAAGGCAGGGTTAGCATGGGCGACATGTGGAAAAGCTCGCCGCAACAACTGGCCCAAACTACTGATATGGAGCGTGTTAGCAGGAGGCAGCATTTGAACAACATGGTGGAACACGTACTGACTGATGATTCTACCCCATTCAACTTCTGGGTCTCCAAATTGTCCACATGGCCAGAGCTTGCCCTGTATGCCTTGGAGATGCTGGCCTGCCCTGCAGCCAGTGTACTCTCTGAACGTGTATTTAGCACGGCAGGAGACATCATTACAGACAGACGCAGCCGCCTATCCACAGCCAATGTGGACAAGCTCACGTTCATTAAAATGAACCAGGCCTGGATCCCACAAGACTTGTCTGTACCTTGTGCAGAATAGACAGTTCTAACAGCCTCAACAATCCATCCCTGTACTCAAGTGCACTTATGTCCCAATATTTTGGGGGATACCATTATGTAAAAATGCTAAATAACACACATGGCTACCTATTCCTCCTTCGCCACCACTTTCACCTAGACCACCACGTGAGCCTACACCACCACATCCACCCATTCACCGCCTCCTCAACCTCTTCCTCCTACATCATTCCTACTTTATTTTTTAGGTCATTTATGGTTTTTTATTCATTTCCCTATCCACATTTGTTTGCAGAGCATTTGCCATGCTCTTAGGCACATTTTGCTGCTTTTTGCAACCCTCTAGCCCTTTCCAGGGCTATTTTACAACCTTTTTAGTGCCCAAAAGTTCGGGTTCCGATTGACTTCAATGGGTTTCGGGGTCAAGTTCAGGTCGAGTTCGGATCCCGAACCCGAACATTTTCGTAAAGTTTGGCCGACCTTCTCGAACCCAAACATCCAGGTGTTCACTCAACTCTATTGCAGAAGTGAACTGAGAATATATTTCTCTTGTAGTACTGAAATAGGCCACTATACGCTTTCAACAGAAATAACTGCAACAGTGCAGTGCATATATATTTTTCTTTTTTTACTTAAAATACGCCTCTATAAGCTTACAGCGGAAATAACTGCAGAAGTGATCTGAGAATATATATTTCTTGTTGGACTGAAATACACCTACACCCTTTTACCAGAAATAACTGCAACAGTGTAGTGCGTATATATTTTTCTTTTCTACTGAAATGCGCACCTATACGCTTTTAACAGAAATAACTGCAGAAGTGAAATACGTATATCTTTATCTTGTAGTATTGAATAAGATACTAAGATATAAGCCTCTAAAGGCTTTTCAACATAACACTTGCAGCCCAATAACAAAAAGCTGGAATGACAGAGCTGTCTAATGACTATTTGGATCCCCAAATAATCTTTCGCTGCACTTGTAAACCACTTTCCTATCAATGTCCCTAGCTCCTTCTGATGTCTCTCCCTGCACTAAGATGCTAAGAAGTTTCCCAGGGAGCTTTGCACTTTGGATTGCTGTGTTGAGACTATTAAATGAGGCTCTGCTGTGTTTTCTGTAGCTGGTCTCCTTGAGAAAAACTATTATTTAGTTTTTGCACTAAGATGCTGTGAAATTATTCCCTATCCTTTCCCTGCACTTATAATTCGTTTTTTTCTGTCTTTTTGTTTCCACAATAATTTATCCACTTGCTGTCCCTAGCAGCTTCACGCACCTGTCCCTGCACTCTGAACGCTGGAAAATGTATGACTTTAAGTTGGCCACAGTATTTATAGGGCTGTGACATCATAGGGCTGGCTGGCTGCTGATTGGCTGCATGCAGGCAGGTCAATCTGGGTGATCCCGCCTTCCCAGAATTCCTTGCCCCATGTCCTCAGACCTCACACGTGTAGCCGCCATTTTAGTAAAATTGCGATTCGTTACCATGAAGCGCAAGGAAATTCGCATTCATTTGCAAATCAAATTTTTCCTGAAATTCTAAATGAATTCCACTTTGTCAGTTTCGATTCGCTCATATCTACGCATCTCTAATAAAAGTTCTTAGCTTCAATATTTAAAAAAAAAAAAGAACCTAAAGGGGTTTACTCCTTTTAAATTTATATCATATACCATGTGGCAGTGGGTTCTTTTCTTAAAAAGAGGTCCAGGTACCAGAAAACAACTTTAATTATGACACTTTTTATGATCTTTCAAATGCTATAAAATTCCTTGTGTATATTATTTCATCCTTTAAAGGAAGAGTTTCTCTAGAAATATTTCACTGAAGGAAACACATTTGCACTTTTAGTAGGAGACATTAGTTTATGGAAATGAAGCTCATCAAGGTCGATTTTGAAGCCATTTTTACAGCCATGATCCAATGCAAGAAATTGTTCAATCAGAACATGCAGAGTTTGTGCAATGAAATGCTATTAGAATATCCACTTTTACCCACTTTTATGGTTGTCTTGATTTTCTCTGATTACTATGCTTTTGCTTTCCTCGGATGTTTGATTGAAATCCTTTTCTTGTGCACTAGGTTATTGGTGTTCTTGCTTATGGTTTTGCTATATGCAAAACTGTGTATATTTTGTTTCCTTTTAGCTGGACAATAGGAATTAGAAACAAACAGATCCATATACAGCTCTGTGTTTTCTACAGTCACATTTTAGAAAGTGTCTCCTGCAGTGTATATCACACATTAAACGTTTCCTGTGTCTTAATGCAATATTACAAAAAGATATTTAATAGCAAACTAACCCTTTTTAAGATTCAGAATTAAATCGATATTCCTCAATTTTTAGATTTTATTGTAACTGGATGCTCTATTAGTTTTGTTTGCCCTGTGATATGAAGTTCTATAACATCTCTATTGACATTCTTATGAGCACATCATGTGCTAGCAGTACCTCATTTCATGTTGTTTAGAGATTAAACATTTTTTAGAATTTCATTGCATGTCTAATTCGCAGATTTTTTTAAAAAATTCAATTTGTGTCTAAATCAATTCTAAATGAATCAAAGTTGCTCCAATTGCCCTGAAAATTGGTATATAACACCTCTAGCCTCCTAGGACTCAGATTTTTTTAAATTTTATTAAAAGATGTTATTTCTTTTTGTTCAGTTTTTACGAATTTTAGCTCTCCCCTCTTCCCCCTCTCTAAGCTCTTGAATGCAAAGACAGCAAATAATGCTCGGGGACACAGGCTAGCTGCCATTAAGAAGACCAGGAAAAGGAAGACAGACTTGTTTTGATTTGGAATATTGGCCAGTTATATTTTCCCACAAGATCCAGTGATGCTGCCTTATGTGCTGCAATAGAGCCCTGGTACCTACGAATGCTTGTGTTTGAACTCCCACAGCTTATTTTAATTTTACAGATGTTGCAAACAGCTATGGTTTTGTGAGCTGGACTCGTGGAGAATGACCGCCATACAAGAGTTGCTCACACAGAGCTTGAGGCAACTGAGGCAGCTGGCATGATTTTAGTCTTGGCCCACAGGATCAGCGGCATCACCAGTTCCCAAGCTGACCATAATAGAAGCGGCCCTGCCAGTTCTTTTGAAGGTTTTGGGCCTGCATTGCCTCCACTCTTTATTGCCACCATGGCCACCACCCTTCTCCTTTGATGTTTCCTCCTCAGCACTCCAATCTGGCTCCCTGGTCCCAACACACAATTATCCTTTTTAGTCCTAACCCTCCCCTCCGCTTTTCTCAGACAGTGATATGTCATTGTGAGCTCCTTTCCCTTGTCCAGATTCCTTGCTCTATGTTTGCCCAGAGTGCCACTGCAGCTACCACTTCCCCTACCACTATTAACGTGGCTAAAAGTACCACCAGCACCACCACCAACACAACTATGCATGGGGTCCCCTTCCTCCCCCTGAACCTTCTCCTTATGGCAGTCCAAACACTGATTGCTCTTACACAACTCATCAACTGCAAGGCTCCGTTGACTATTTGCTGATGTACAGTACATGGTGGGGATTTTTTGCCGCTTCTTAAGAAAAAGGTAGGCACCCTATTAGGGTGAAAACAGAGAGGATGCAATTGAAAGGCTTCTCTGGGGTTGCAAGGAGGAGCAGGAGAAATGCTGTTAACCTTGGCTTCAAAGCACAATGTCAGATTAAGAGGTAACCTCCACGTCATCCTGCTGTGACTGAGAGGAGTGACAATGAACAAAGCAATAAACCCGAAAACTCATTTATTTGTGTCCAAAGAACTTTCTTTGATAATTGATTGGGTTGAATAACCCTTCTAATTGCAACACAGCATCACAATTGGTGTGCTATTTCAATGTACTGTACATGAGAGGAGTGAGACATCCAGTCCAGAATCTCTTCCTTTTTGTCCTTAATAATAATTTTACACCTTTACGAAGCCAGGGAGAACTGTGGCCTACCATTAATACTGCCTAGATGGCTGCTGCTGCTACTACTATCAAAATTCTGGCTCTGGGTCTTCCATTTTTAACTGTTCCATATTTAAGACATTTTATTATGAGACCTAAAGAAAACTAAAGATTTCACTTAATGAAAAGTCACAGATTTGGTACATAGTCATACATATTAAGGAATGGTTATAGCTAAATTGTGTGTTTTCTGTAATTTAGATAGAGGATCAAATAAATGTTCATATGATAAAAGGGTGGGTCAGAGGGGGCGATGCCCTGCACTGCTGCTGTTGGATATAGAAGGAGGGAGGAGGTGGTAAGTGGCTGGTGTAGAAACCAGACAGACACAAATGTGAAGGTTTCAATAAGACATGACCATCTTTCTGTGATGCTGCCTCGATGCAAAAAATGTTAAAGCATGGGTCTTTTATTTTAACATAGTAACATAGTATATAAGACCGAAAAGAGACATCTGTCCTTCCAGTTTGGCCTGTTTCCAACAAGTTGATCTAGAGGAAGGCAAAAAACCCCTGTGAGGCAAAAGTCAATTGTCCCCACCTAAGGGTAAAAAAATTCCTTCCCGACTCCATTCAGGCAATCAGAATAACTCCCTGGATCAACGACCCCTCACTAGTAGCTATAGCCTGTAATATTATAACACTCCAGAAATGCATCCAGTCCCTTCTTGAATTCCTTTATTGTACTCACCATCACCACCTCCTCAGGCAGAGAGTTCCATAGTCTCACTGCTCTTACCGTGAAGAATCCTTTTCTATGTTTTTGTACAAACCTTATTATCTCCAGACACAGAGGATGTCCCCTTGTCACAGTCACAGTCCTGGGGATAAATAGATGATGAGAGAGATCTCTGTAATGACCCCTGATATATTTATACATAGTTATTAGATCTCCCCTCAGTCGTCATTTTTCTAAAGTGAATAACCCTAATTTTGATAACCTTTCAGGGTACTGTAGTTGCCCCATTCCAGTTATTACTTTAGTTGCCCTCCTCTGAACCCTCTTCAGCTCTGCTATGTCTGCCTTGTTCACAGGAGCCCATAACTGTATACAGTACACCATGTGTGCTCTGATTAATGATTTGTAAAGTGGTAGAACAATGTTCTCATCATGGGCATCTATGCCCCTTTTGATACAACTAGAGTTGAGCGAACACCTGGATGTTCGGGTTCGACGAGTTCGGCCGAACTTTCGAAAAATGTTCG
>CM065590.1:309741137-309769256 GCA_033119425.1 Bufotes viridis
CGTCGGACGTTTATAAGGCGCCCTATGAGCTGCATAAAAACGCGCAAGTGAACCACCCTCATTGGGATGCATGGTTCCTTTACTGTTGTGCGTTTTTATGTCGTTCAAAAGCGGCGTTTCGCGAAGTGTGAACTGAGTGTCAGAGTCTTTTGACTGTATGGATTACAGATGGAATGACTGTTATATGTGAGTACCGCTTTCTTTGACAGATTCTAGTATGGGTACATATATGTTTTCCCAACCCCAGCACATTAGTTTGCTAATTCCAGATGTATGAAACGCAGGCCTAACTGTATCTAGTATATTGAGCGCCAGATAAACTAACTTGGCCTTTTTAAATAAAAAAAAATTCCCTCACTGGAATACTTTATGGCTTTTCACTGTATGGATTACAGGTGGACTGGTATTAGTAGGGTGACACAAGCACACCCAAGTCCCTGATGTAGGATTTCTATGGCACAGACCACTATTACAAGTGATTAATGGACGTTGGGAGAGATTGTGCTGCAGCACTAGTCCCAAGATGGCCGCCGCCTATCAGCCCAGTAACATGTGCCACAAAATGGTCTGCACAACCTTTAAAAAAATAGCCTTGGACTGTGCTGCTAAATCGCTATTGGTCTGAATCCCAGGTGTAGATGTCTGACTTGTTTGGAGCTTTGGAATGCACACTGTGGCAGCTTCTGCTGCAGCACTACAAGTCGCAAAATGGCGGCGGCGGTCAGCTCAGGTACATGTGGATGGAAAAATCACTCTGGCCACTCTAAAAATAGCCAATCCCTATCAAAAAAGCAGCTCAGCTGCAGTTGTTCAGATGAATCACAGGTGGAGGAGAGAAATTTGCTTCCAGTTATTCAATTATCCCTGCCTATTCTCGCCCTAGCATCAGCTGCGTCTATCCCTGTTCTATTCACATCGGGAGTGAGCACGTCCCGACGTGCGCACAAGCTTATAAAGAGGCTGAGTCACATGCTGCACTTGGCCAATCACAGCCTTGCCAATAGTAGGCATGGCTGCGATGGCATCTTAGGGCAAGTAGTATGATGCATGTTGATTGGCTGCTTTGCAGCCTTTCAAAATGCGCCAAAATACATGCCGAACGACGAACCCAAACCCGAACTTTTACGAAAAAGTTCGGGTTCGGGTCCGTGTCACGAACACCCCAAAATTCGGTACGGACCCGAACTATGCTCGAACTGTTCGCTCAACACTAGTTGTTACCAACGCAATGATATCAAATATGTCTTCTTTCTATGTTTGTTTGTTTCAGTTTTACAAAATAAAGCATTTTTGGGAAAAAAATATGTTTTTGTGTCTCCATTTTCTGAACGCCCTATTTTTTATTTTTCTGCCGATCATCTTCTGCAGGGGCTCGTTTTTTGAAGGACGAGTTGACGTTTTTATTGGTACCATTTTTGGGTACATATGACTTTTTGATCATTCTTTATTACGCTTAAGGGCAAGTTGACCAAAAAGTTTGTTGTTTTGGCGCAGTTTTTATTTATTTATTTTTCCAGCGTTCACCTGAGGGGTTAAGTCATGTGATATTTTTATAGAACAGATCCTTACGGACTTGGCAATACCTAATATTGCTACTTTTTAGTTAATTATTTAAGTTTTACACAATAATAGCATTTTGGAACCAAAATAATAATGTTTTAGCGTCTCCATAGTCTGAGAGCCATTGCTTTTTTTACTTTTTGACCAATTGTCTTAGTTAGGGTGTCATTTTTTGTGGGATGAGGTGATGGCTTTATTGATACCATTTTGTGGGATATATGCCTTTTTGATCGCTTGGTGTTGCATTTTTTTTGATGTAAGGTGACAAAAATGGCTTTTTGTTACATCGTTTTTATTTTTTATTTTTCATGGTGTTTATCAGACAGGGTGGATCATGTGATATATTTATAGAGCCGGATATTACGGATGCGTCAATACCTAATATGTGTGTTTTTTTTTTTTTCAGTTTTTTATTATAAAATAAGGGAAAGGGGCTTTTTTTCTTTTTTTTACTTAAAAATTTTATAACTTTATTAACCACCTCAGGACCGCCTAATGCACGGATGCGTCTGGCCGACGGTCCTGTCGCTCTGGCTGGACGCATCCGTGCGTCATCTCGCGAGACGCGAGATTTGCTGTGAACGCGCGCGCGGCTTGGCAGTTATACTGCAGCCTGCCAGCGATGATCATTCGCTGGCAGGCTGTAGATGTGAAATAAATCGCATCAAACAGGTATATCAGATGCTGTTTTGTTTACAGCGTCTGATATACCTGCTACCTGGTCCTCTGGTGGTCCTATTTGCTGGGATCGACCACCAGAGGACCAGGTAGCTATGTAAAGTTGCACAAAGCACCACACTACACTACCCCCCCTGTCACTTATTAACCCCTTGTTAACCCCTTGATCACCCCATCTAGATTCCCTGATCACCCCCCTGTCATTGATTACACTCCTGTAAGGCTCCATTCAGACGTCCATTTCTGCAAACAGAATTGCGGATGTGTGAATGGGGCATAAGGGTCCCTTATCACCGCCAGTTAGTCAGCTACTTGTTAGGTAGTTAGCGCCCAGCCCACCGCGCCGCAGTCACTGATTTTGGCAGAGATTTCATCCACGATGATCCATGCGAATTAAAAAATCTGTGCCATTCCTTTTTTTTTTTTTTTTTCAGCCAGAGGCTAAACGGAAAAAAAAAATCTCATTACCTGTATGCTCAATATAAGGAGAATAGCAGAAACTACTAATGCTGGCCATACATGTAATGATTGCGGAGACCCTCAAATGCCAGGGCAGTACAAACACCTCACATGTGACCCCATTTTAGAAAGAAGACACCCCAAGGTATTCTGTGAGGGGTATGGTGAGTTCATGTACAATTTTATTTTTTCTCACAAGTTAGTGGAATATGAGACTTTGTAAAAAAAATATATATATATATATCAATTTCCGCTAACTTGTGCCAAATTTTTTTTTTTTCTGTGAACTCGCCATGCCCCTCACGGAATACCTTGGGGTGTCCAATTTACAATACACATTGCTCTACTTCTCCTGAGTACGGCGATACCACATGAGTGACACACTTTTACAGCCTGGGTGCGCAAAGGGGCCCAAATTCCAACGAGTATGTTTAGGTTTTACATGGCTGTTCACAATTTAGCCCCACCCAAAATGCCAGAAATGCCATGGTGGATTTGGTGATCTCTGTAAAGAAGACACCCCTTTGCTCGGTTTTCCTTCCTTTGAGGGATATCTGGCTTTCATTGTGTTGTAGAACCATAACTGGGGCTCCACATTTATTTTGCATATTCCTGTTTCCCAGGGAGCTTTGCACTTCGGATTGCTGTGTTGAGACTCTTAAGTGAGGCTCCGCTGTGTTTTTTGCAGTTGGTCTCCCTGAGATCAGCTATTGTTGTGTTTGAGTAGTCTCCGAGGCATTGCTCCCGGTTAGCCAGAATCCTACTCCTCACTGATGAGGGGCAACACCCTGAAACAGCTGTCTGTGGATGGATAACTGGCTTAGGTTTTCCCCGTCACATCCTTAAAGCTTGTAAAAAAGCGGGATCTTGACATAGGGGCCACTTAATATTTTGGGTTTGGTGATCTCTGTAATGGAAACACCCCTTTGCTCAGTTTTCCTTCCTTTGAGGGATATCTGGCTTTCATTGTGTTGTAATAATAAAGAGATATTCACGGCACTCCAACTTTAGATAAGCAGAAGTATTTTATTAGATTATCATTGAATTTTCATGCCAAATGTGTAGAAATGGCCGACGTTAACGTTTCGGTCTTGATCAGACCTTGGTCACGGCCTAAAGAGGTTATTGGCAGACATAGCTTAGAAAGGGGAGTTCCGTGAATATCTCTTTATTTGAACTGGGGATACATTCCCGTCACTGAGCACCCACAACATTTGAATGGAAGTGCCGATCAATTTGTATATTTATATTCATTGTGTTGTAGACCCATAACTGGGGCTCCACATTTATTTTGCATATCTCTGTAAATTGACAACTTTGTATAAATTTTTTTTAAAAGTTGCCAGTTTACAGAGATATTTCTCTCACCCAGTATGGCTATATGTAAAAATACACCCCAAAACACATTGTCCTACTTCTCCTGAGTACGGCAATACCACATGAGTGACACTTTTTTGCAGCCAAGATGCGCAAAGGGGCCCTTATTCCAATGAGTACCTTTAGGATTTCACAGGGTATTTTTACGCATTTGGATTCTCACGCTTTAGGGCCCCTAAAATGCCAGGGCAGTATAAATACCCCACATGTGACCCCATTTTGGAAAGAAGACACCCCAAAGTATTCCTTGAGGGGCATGTCGAGTTCACAGAAAAAAAAATTTTGGCACAAGATGAGAAGAAGCCTGGAACACCTTCTGAAGCATGAGAAGAAGTCTGGAATCTAAATGCGTAAAAATGCTCTGTGAAATCTTGAAGGTACTCATTGGAATTTGGGCCCCTTTGCGCACCCAGGCTGCAAAAAAGTGTCACACATGTGGTATTGCCCTACTCAGGAGAAGCAGGGAAATGTGTTTTGGGGTGTATTTTTACATATACCCATGCTGGGTGTGCGAAATATCTCTGTAAATGACAACTTTTTAAATTTCTTTATACAAAGTTGTCAGTTTACAGAGATATTTCTCTCACCCAACATGGGTATATGTAAAAATACACCCCAAAACACATTGCCCTACTTCTCCTTAGAATGACGATATGACATGAGTGACACTTTTTTTCTGCCCGGGTGCGCAAAGGGGCCAAAATTCCAACTAGTAACTTTAGGTTTTACAGGGATGCTCACAATTTAGCCCCGCCCAAAATGCCAGAACAGTAAACACAAAAAATTGTACAACAGAAAGTGAAACATTTCATTTTTTTGGAAAAATTTTGGTCATTTTTGATTAATAGCAAAAAAAGTAAAAATGTCAGAAACAATGAAATACCACCTATTAGTGAGAAGAAAAGGAGGTAAAATTCATTTGGGTGGTAAGTTGCATGAAGGAGCAACAAACGGTGAAAGTAGTGTAGTGCAGAATTGTAAAAAGTGGCCTGGTCATTAAGGGTGTTTAAGCTAGGGGGGGCTGAGGTGGTTAAAAACACTTTTTTCATTTTTTTTTTACTCTATTTCAGACATTCACTTTTGGTAGTCTGATCCCCTCTGCAATGCATTACAATACATCTGTATTGTAATGCATTGCCTGTTTGTGTACTATAGTGAGTAGTTCAGTAACAGGATGCCTAGGAGACCCAGCCTGAGGCTGAATCTCCTGGGCACCCATAGAAGGCAGGTCTCAATGTTGTTCAATGCATTGGGCAGCCTCTACATGGCATTGGGCTGCGTTCTCTCAAATCGAGTCCCCGCCACAGCATTGCGGTGACTCAATGCACTCCCGCACCCGACACAAACCCTTTCTATGTCGCAGTCAGCATGGAACACAGCATGGAAGGAGTTATTCCACCAGCATCGCTGTAAACAGTGATGCCGGCGAATACAGCAGGGGGCCCAGCTACTATTGACTGCCGGACCCCTGCAGTGATCGGTAGAGATGTCGCGAACATAAAATTTTTCGGACAAGTTGTTTCAAAGACTAACATCTGGACTGTGGCATGCCGGAGGGGGATCCATGGCAAAACTCCCATGGAAAATGCAGAGTCGGGTTTTAATCCATAAAGGGCATAAATCACCTAACATTCCAAAATTGTTTGGAATAACGTCTTTTAAAACATCCTGTGTGTGTATATGATCAGGTATGATGTTGTATCGATCAGGTAGTGTAAGGGTTATGCCCGCTTCACAGTGACAGACCAAACTCTGACAGACTAAACTCCCCGTTTAATGCACCGCAAACAGTCCATTTGCACAACCGCAAACTCCCGATTTGCACAAGGTTGGATACCAAGCTAGCCATGTCCCGTTGCTAGCCATGTCCCGTTTTAGGAACCGGGAGATGGAAAAAGATGATTCGTCGGTCCTCTTGCTTCCAATTTGGGGCACTGCGCGTGCGCCGCGCAGTGTACCGTGCCACCAATACTAATAGTGTAAACTACTATTCTTACCATTTTAATCTATGTTAAGTCCCCTATCAGGGGACTTGTATTGAATTGAATCCTTGCATGGGGAGATAGAGAAAAATGCTTGCTCTTCTCCGCTTCCTTCTAATTCACGGCACTTGCAGTGGAATTTGCCACCAATGCAACTAGTGTTAACTAAGTACTATTCCTTTCAGTTTCTTCTCTGTTTTGTCCCTTATGAGGGTCACGGCTGGTGTAGTGAATAGATTTTTGGAACGGGACATGGAAAAAGACCCATGCTCGGTCCGCTTCGTTTGAGTTTTAGGTCACTGCGCGTGCACTGTGCAAGGTACTGTGACACCCTAGTCACAGTACATGAGTACATGAGTGGTGGGCAGTTGGCACAGTACATTCTGCGGGCCTGACACACACTGGCAGACAACTGCAATTATATTAAAGGGTAAAAATTAAATGACTTTTTTTATCTGCAAGGTACTGTGCCACCCTATATGAGTGGTGGGCAGTGGGCACAGTGCAGTCTATGGCCCTGACACACACTGGCAGGCAACTGCAATTATATTAAAGGGTAAAAATTAAATGACTTTTTTTATATGCAAGGTACTTTGCCATCCGATATGAGTGGTGTGCACACAGTACAGTCTGTGGGCCTGCGGCCTCTCACACACGGGCAGGCAACTGCAATATATATATATAGAAAAAATATGTAAAAGCAGACTGATGTACCAGCCCTAAAAAGGGCTTTTTGGGGTTCTGTCAGGACGCTGTCCTTACAGCAGATGGCCCCTTTCACACGAGCGAGTTTTCCGCGCAGGTGCAATGCATGCTTTGAATGTATAGCATCTGCACTGAATCCTGACCCATTCATTTCAATGGGTCTGTGTACATGAGCGTCTTTTTTCACGCATCACTTGTGCGTTGCGTGAAAATCGCAGCATGTTCTATATTCTACGTTTTTCATGCAGCCCTAGCCCCATAGAAGTGAATGGGGCTGCGTGAAAAACGCATTGCATCCACAAGCAAGTTAGGAGATGTTGTTTGTAAACCTTCAATTTTTATCACTCGTGAAAAACTCATCAAAACGCATTGCACTCGCGCGGAAAAAACTGAACACCTGAACGCAATCGCAGGCAAAACTGAATGGCTTTGCCTGTGAAATCGCACAGTTTTCACTGAACGCATCTGCAACGCATCCGGACCTAAGGCCCCATTCACACATCCGCAATTTTTGTCCGCATCCATTCCGCAATTCATTGTGAATAGGGCCGGACGTGATGCGGAAAGCACACTATGTGCTCTCCGCTTCCGCATTTGCGGAGCCTCGGCCATGAATTTCCGGGTTTCGGCCCCAAATAATCCGGCCGCAGCTCCACAAAAGATGGAGCATGTCCTATTCTTGTCCGCAGCCTGTGAACAAGACTAGACATCTCTATGGGGAGTATCGGCATGGTGTGTTGCGGATCCGCAATTTGTGGATCCACAACACACTACGGACGTGTAAACGGGGCCTAATCCAGACACGCTCGTGTGAAAGAGGCCGATGAGTCTTTGAGGACTGGAGTGGACACAGAACACTGGCCTACCTAACCTTTTCCCTAATAATTCAGCAGCAGCAGCACTCCACCTGCTCTAACTAACACTGCAGCTTCAGAATACATCTAAGATGGATGCTGTCCTTGCTTTTTGTTAGGAGTTGGGAGGGTCTGTGAGGGAGGGTATGCTGATTGGCTGGAATGTGTCTGCTGACTGTGAGGTACAGGGTCAAAGTTTGCTCAATAATGACGTATAGGGGTCGGACCGAACATCGCATATGTCCGTCCGCTGCGGCAAACGCGAACATGCGATGTTCGCCGGCGAATAGTTCGGGACATCTCTAGTGATCGTGCGGTCACCATGACTTACTATTGCATCGAATTGCGGGAATGCAGTGGTTTCCATGACGTAATAGTACGTCATTAAGCAAAAGGCTTAATGATAAAAAAAAAAGTTATACACACTCCAAAATGGTATACATACAGCCCACATAGCTTCGTAGAAATAAATATAAAAAGTTATAGGGTCAGAATTTGGCGATAAACGAAAAAATATTGTTTTCCAAAGTTTTTATTTTTTTTCAGTATTAACACACAAGTAAAACTATGTATATATTTATATATGTGGTATCAATATAATCATACTGACCCAGATATATAAGGTAATGGGTCAGTTTTAACACATAGGGGATGCCATAAAAACAAACAAACATAAAACTGTGGCGGAATTGCATATTTTTTCCAATTCAACCCCTTTTGGAATCTTTTCCAGCTTCTTAACTACATCATATGCAACAGTAAAAAATGGTGCCATAAGAAAGTATGGTTTATCTTGCAAAAATCAGCCCTCATATTGCTATGTGAACAGAAAAATAAAAAGTTATGGATCCAAGAATGTAGGGTGTAATAAACAAAAATGCAAAAACTGAAAACTGCAAGGTCCTTCAGGAGTTAAGCAGTTTGCTCAGCCCCTCAGCCGTCAACTGATTACTCCCATAAAGCTTTCCCTAATCAAAGTCCCTAAAATCGACACAATCATTTATTTCTATTCTTTCCCTAGATTGTACCCATTACAACAGAATAGTTGCTTGTGACTCTGTATACTCTAAAATTGTTTTTTGGCAGACACTGCTAGAGACCCAACCACCCTCATCAGTAGCTCAACACGGTATGGAGTTTCCTCATTTTTACCAAAACTCTCCCTGCCTTCTGCCACCCATGATTGGCTGATGAGGCTGTATGTGAGCATATGAAGCAATCAGGACAAGCCCTCTCCTCTGCTTCTTCCCAGTGTCATGTGATCATAATTCTTGTCCTTCCTTTATGATTTTATGCCACCGATTCTCATAGTAAAATGGCACTGGGCACTGTTTTTATGTAATTCGTCCAAGAGGAATTAAAAAAAATGTTCTGATTGTTTTGTGGACTAATTATTGTGAATTTCAGAACAAGTCTGTTTAGTTTCTAATCAATTCAGTCATCCTTAATATACATAAAGATTGCTTGATACATGTTGGCTCAGTGATTAGCACTGTTGCCATGCCTTACCAGTGACTTGAGTTCCGATCCAACTAAAGAGGTCTGTTGGCATTATTATGTCTTAGTTATAAACAAAGGGGGTCATTTATTAAATAGAAATTTGTTCAGATATTTCGATTTGCGCTGCTGATATCTCGAACTAGAAATCCAAAGAAGATGAAAAGACCAGGTTCCTCTTCTCCACACAAGCACACAAACAATCACTGCAAGTTGGCCGCGTTGCCTTTCTCCTGGTCTCATCCTCCTGTAATCCCTCAGAGACAAACCATAGAATATCCAAGATAGTGAGGTACTGCAAGACTAGGTTCAGCCAAGGATATTTATTATACTTACAGGATATTATATAAAACACGCATTTGATAAAACCAGATGTCCTGGTAAGCCCGACCCAGGTTTCGCCACGCTTTTTCAACGAATACCTATATTTTAAAAAAAATTGTGAAATAAAAATAAACAAAAGCATGTATGTTTGTGTATTTTATATGCACAAAGTTCACTATACAATTGCTAAAACTAATAAATATATTTTTTATTTCTTTATGGAAGAAAAACAATGAAAAATGTATGTGTATGTAATATATTATTGATAAAACTAATAACTGCAGCTATAACTTTTTTATTTTCTTTATTTCACTTGTTTTTTCAACAGTTTTTTTATAGTATTGCCTTTTATTTAATTTATTTTACTGAAAAAAGTGAATTAACCTTTTCCTGCCACAGTCAGGGCATTAGCGGAAAATTCACAGACTGCAGGACCACAGTTAGGCCTCATGCACACAACCATATGTATTTTGCGGTCCACAAAAAATATGGATAATGTTCGTACTCATTCCGTATTTTGCGGAACGGAACAGCTGGCCCCTAATAGAACAGTCCTATCCTTGTGCGTAATGCGGACAATAATAGGACATGTGTTATTTTTTTGTGGAACGGAAATACTGACATTCAGAAATGGGATGCACACGGAGTACCTTCCTTTTTTTTTTGCAGACCCATTGAAATGTATGGTTCTGTATACGGTCCGCAAAAAAAATGGAACGGACACGGAATCAGAATACGTTCTTGCAGCACCATGGGGTGCTGGCAGATCATAATGTAACCTAACGCTTTTATACAATGGGTTAAAGAGCTTCCAGCCACAAAGTATATAGCATATTTTTCGCTTTATAAGACACACCTATGTTTTAGAGGAGAAAAACTTGAAAAAAAAAATAACAATTTTTATCAGACCACATATCAACGCCCAATCTACATGCACTACATCCCGACACTATACGCAGTCAGGGCATCATGCAGTGTGGGATCCAGAAGAAGACCAGAAAGCAGTGAGCACAGCCAGCACTAGCAACATTATACTCAACGCGCGCTGTGTCTCCTAAATACTAATGAGCACTTCCATAATGGAGGATAATAATTTTGGGGAAAAAAATACATTTTATAAAGCAAAAAATATTACATTCGTGTGGAAGAGGTTAAATTGGCCTCATAGGAGAATGTCTGGTAAACAACTAAGTGTAAAATAAAAGATCCTTGCCTCATCATCCGCAAATCAGAATGTGGGTGAATGCAGTGCTACAAAAAGCAGAAGTACAGTCAGTACCACAAATCTGACCACAAATCCGGCCAGTAGTAGTAGCAGCAGGCCTCCACTGTTCAAATATTTATCTTGTACATTTGAGCAACAGGGAAAGGGGAGAGGAAATAAGATGCTTAGAAAAAAAAAGGATGAAAAAAAATAAAACGCAAAACAAAATGTTAATGAAATTAAGGCAAAAAGGCATCTAGAATATAAATAAAATGTCAGACTTTGTGGACATCTTGATCTTTTTCAGGTGTCACAATTCTATCATTCCGAAAGAATGACTTATGGGTCACCAGACTATAATTGTCGTAGGCACAGTTAACACTCCTTCAGTAACACTCCTTGGTAGTTTGATTTGCATATTATAATTGATTCTACCACAGCTAGAACTGGTCATTTACTTAGGATTTGTAAAATACGCTGAGTTGTTGGTTCATGTAAATTTCTGCTTTTATGATAATCAGTTATTAATTCACACTTTAAAATGTCCCTCATTTATTTTAAGTTGTCACATATCTGTAAACAATCCTGCATTACATTCAGCAAGACTGAGAGGTATTTGCCATGATGAATAGTCCAATTGTATCTCTAAAAATAATTTATGGAAAATGCTATTAACTAGTTGATGGAGACAAATATTCTGCTGTTTTACTTAATGATTGGTCTTTTTCCTATTTAATAGTTACTATTTACTCAGTTTTTTTATTTTTAAACTTATTAAACCTTTACTGTTAGGTAGATATGAGCGAAGTTTTGAAAAATTTGATTCGGCAACTTTGTCGAAGTTAGCCAGGAAATTTGATTTGTTTTGAATTAATTAGTCACAAATCACCGTAAATCAGGTATGAAAAGGCTACTCTGCCTTAGGTTATGGCCACACATAGCAGCCTTGCAGCAGGTAGGTTGGGGCCATGCTGTAGTGAAGAACCAATTAGCCAGCAGCTGTCTTTCATTTAATAATAAAGACCATGATGTATAATCGGTCTGTTGCCGTTGCTGGTATGGGGTTTGTCTGGTTACATGGGGGCACAATATAAATATTATTGCTGTTCTGGCCTGCAATCTCCTGCAGATTGACACAGAATATTAATAAGCTCCGGCATACCCACTTCTCAAACCCAGAGCTCTCCTGCCCTACAGCTGGAAGCCCTTCTTCTACCATCTGCTTTTCCTCCTTTTCCACATCATCTGATATTGATGAGAATATGTCATCAGGAACATCTAGCTCCTCTTCTACACTTAGTTTTGCTTTGTATCACGTACATCCACCTTTTTACGAAAACCTGATTCTTTACCACAAAGGGCGAGGAAATTTGGATTAGTTTGGAATTGAAGTTTACCTTCAGAACGAATTTCGCTTCAAATGCTACTCTTCAATCAACACTACTGTTCGAGTATGGCCACATGGTCAGGTTTCTGCATGCAGTTTTGGAACCTTAAATGGATCATAAAAGGGGAGAATGGATCATAAAAGGGGAGAAAGTATAAAGGGCAGAGGCGATTTTTACTCTTTTTTAATTCACTCTTGGTTTTGGCTTCCAAAACTGTATGCAGAAACTTGATAGTGTGGTAGTACCCTTATAGCTGTCGCCCCTGAAAAAATAAAATAATATACTGTACATAGCAAGAAACAGTCTCTTTTTAACACTAAAATAGGACCTTACAATTTAAAACTGTAAGTTTGCAACAAATGTTGGATAAACTCATCTTTCTGTGACCATTTTTTTTACATCATTTGACACTTGGCTCTCTGCAGGCTGCTGATCACTGAATCCTGAAATGTGCTTTTAACTTGTCATTCATTTTTATTGTCGTATCCTGCAGTTAGTTCCTGTAGAGAAGATCTGAAAGATTCATGTTCTTTTTAAAGTGTTTTTATATTTACCCTATAATCATAAACCTTCATAATGTAACCCTTTGTTATGGCGTAGGAATGTATATGTGCTCCCATTGCTGTTTATGGAGTAAGGCAATGCTTTTACAATAAATTTGCTTTGCTATTAAAGTACATAGAAAAGACCTGGCCCTATAAGTAAATTTACATTAGGTCCCATTCTGTGTGTTGGCCAGTGGCGTACATACAGGGGTCGCACTTGCGACCGGGCCCGGCACTCCAGGGGGCCCGGCCGCCTGTGGACCCACCCCCCAGGCTGGCAGGCCACCCTAAATCATTTTAAAAACCGCTGTACTCACATGTTAGGGAGCGCTCTGATGGGGCCCGACATGAAGTACAGTGGCAATTTTGGGCCCCATCAGAGCGCTCCATTATATGTATAATATGGGTAGCGATGTCGCGAACATAAAATTTTCCATTCGCGAACGGCGAACGCGAACTTCCGCAAATGTTCGCGAACGTGCGAACCGGGCGAACCGCCATAGACTTCAATAGGCAGGCGAATTTTAAAACCCACAGGGACTCTTTCTGGCCACAATAGTGATGGAAAAGTTGTTTCAAGGGGACTAACACCTGGACTGTGGCATGCCGGAGGGGGATCCATGGCAAAACTCCCATGGAAAATTACATAGTTGACGCAGAGTTGGGTTTTAATCCATAAAAGGCATAAATCACCTAACAATCCTAAATTTTTTTGAACAATGTGGTTTAAAACATCTAGTGTGTGTATCGGGTATGATGTTGTATCGATCAGGATTACGGGGTTGTATCGATAAGGGTTACGCCCACTTCACAGTCATTGACAGACCAAACTCCCCTTTTAATGCACCTCAAACAACCGCAAACAGTTCATTTGCACAACCGCAAACTCCCCATTTGCAGAAGGTTGGATACCAAGCTAGCCACGTCCCGGTGATGTCATTGAAGGTTTCTTCCTCCACCCAGCCACGTACAACACCAAGGGTCCCCAAAAGGTGAATTGAATTGATTTTTCGAACGTGGAGATGGTTAAAAAAACGCTGGCTCCCTCCCCTTTGTTTTTATCCATGGTCACTGCGTCTGCGCCGTGCAATTTACTGTCACACCCGATATGAGTGGTATTTTCTGTAGTACTATTCTCATCAGTTTAATCCCTGTTACATCCCATATCAGGGATTGCCTTTTGTGAAAAAAAATTTAGGCCGGGTACCTTCGACTGCCTTCACAGTGACAGACCAAACTCTCATACACCAAACTGAATTGATTTCAGGAACCGGGAGATGGAAAAAGCAGCTTGGTCGGTCCTCTTACTCCCAAATTGGGGCACTGCGCGTGCACAGAGCAATGTGCTGTGACACCCTATATGAGTGGTGTCTTAACTATTACTATTCCTATCAGTTTAATCCCTGTTACGTACCCTATCCGGGGATGTGTGTCGAATTGATTAAACATTGTTGAATTAGCGAACCATTACGACATCATGAAATAATTTAGTTCTGAGCTCTGTACTTGCTTTGTATTGGAATTGATGGGGATTTTTTTAATTGTCTGCATTATTCCTAATAAACTATTAAGAGACTTTATTATGATTTTTTAATTTATATATTAAAAACCCATACACCATAAAAAAAAAGGTAAATTAATGTTTTTTCTATGAAATATTATCCAGCCGTCCGATTGCTTTTGGTCTGACCATAATGAAGCAACGGCCTTATCATCTGGGGTGTGGCAACATTGCCAACACACTCATAGAGGTGATGATTGCTTCATTGTGATACGCAAGCCCCTTCACCACAACAAGGTAACGATCACGAAGGGGAATTGACACTTGTATGTGCCTTTTTTTTTTTTGTTTGTTTTTGCAGCCACCATAGGACAGAAAAATTAGGCATGTACACATGCCTGAAAAATAATGGCATTGTTGCAGCCTCTATTGTAGCAGCGGCCGGAAAAATTTATGTTTTCCAGGCAGAAAAGTGACTAAGATAAAAAGGAAAATGTCAGTCTTGTATCCCAAAAACACGGACAGTTACTTGCGCTGCTGGTTCCAATGTAGTGTGGTGGGTAATTCACACTGGAAAATTCATGTAGTAAAGGGTCTGAAACCGCGCTGCTTCTAACTCCGTCGTATGGAGCACAGGTGAATATATAAGGGTATCAGCCTTTGTCCTCCTCTCTCAAAGGGGTTCGATCCTCCTCAGACCGTCTCCTCTGTAAGATTAAACGACCGGCATATAGTGAAGTACCCTCTTAGTAGTTGGTAAAAAATGGTTTTATTCTACTCACAAACACAGGTGGTTTTCAGGCATATCACAAAGATAAAATACATCAGGTTCCTGCCCGACCCGGGTTTCGCTCTCTGGCTTCCTCAGGGGCGATCACTGCGCATGTCCATAGCATGGCCCTTTAAATAGCCCAGTATCCCATTCCCGAACTCTGGGAGTCATTACCCAATCAACATATTTAAAACAACACTCATATACTTTCATATAAAAATCCAAACCTAATCAGGGGACTGGTTCTCATCGCTAAAATCATATTAAACCGCCGTACATCCAAAGTATCCCACCAAATTAGTTACATAGTAAAACCTTTTAGTTTGTCAACTTATGCATCCGCTCTCACATCACCGCAATGTAGTACCATGCATAGATCTCATTAATGCACTTAAATATTTCTTTCCTCCGGACAGTATCAATACCCTACTTCAGTTTTTCACTTGTACACTTATCATTCCGCATTATCGAAGGTCTTCTTAATCTCATACATCACGCATAACTCGCAAACTCCTCCCCTCTTTTCCACTACTGGTCACGTTATCTGGGTGTTCCCAAAACCCGCCTCTTTCTTATTCATAAAATTTCTGTCACATGATTCAAATATCCAATCACCATCATGTAGTTCAAAGGTCCTCAACACAGAATAAGGCTCATACCGGGGATCTTGAAACCCGCCCCTTTCTCATTCATAGAATTGGTGTCACGTGATCCAAGTATCCAATCACCATCATGCTTTTTCAAAGGTCCTCAACACAGGTAATATTTCATAGATTACTTACACAAATAGAGATAGTACAATGTATCAATTTTAAATCAAGCAAGGCTTCAGATCGAACTCTATGTTCAAGCCGCTCGGTTGCAGAGTCCCTAATTGGTAGATCCATTGTACCTCTTTTCGATTTATCCACGCCAGCGAGTCACCTCCTCGCCAGTGTGGTTTAACCACTTCTACGCCAGCAAACTTCAAGCCCCGTGGATTTTTTCCATGCATAAGCTTGAAGTGAGCCGACACACTATGGCTCATCAATCCCCTCTTGATATTCCCTATATGTTCCTGAACCCTCACCTTCAACTTCCTCACTGTCCTGCCAACGTATTGGAGTCCACACGGGCACTTGATGAGCCATAGTGTGTCGGCTCACTTCAAGCTTATGCATGGAAAAAATCCACGGGGCTTGAAGTTTGCTGGCGTAGAAGTGGTTAAACCACACTGGCGAGGAGGTGACTCGCTGGCGCGGATAAATCGAAAAGAGGTACAATGGATCTACCAATTAGGGACTCTGCAACCGAGCGGCTTGAACATAGAGTTCGATCTGAAGCCTTGCTTGATTTAAAGTAGATACATTGTACTATCTCTATTTGTGTAAGTAATCTATGAAATCTTACCTGTGTTGAGGACCTTTGAAAAAGCATGATGGTGATTGGATACTTGGATCACGTGACACCAATTCTATGAATGAGAAAAAGGCGGGTTTCAAGATCCCCGGTATGAGCCTTATTCTGTGTTGAGGACCTTTGAACTACATGATGGTGATTGGATATTTGAATCATGTGACAGAAATTTTATGAATAAGAAAGAGGCGGGTTTTGGGAACACCCAGATGACGTGACCAGTAGTGGAAAAGAGGGAGGAGTTTGCGAGTTATGCGTGATGTATGAGATTAAGAAGACCTTCGATAATGCGGAATGATAAGTGTACAAGTGAAAAACAGAAGTAGGGTATTGATACTGTCCGGAGGAAAGAAATATTTCAGTGCATTAATGAGATCTATGCATGTTACTATATTGCGGTGATGTGAGAGCGGATGCATAAGTTGACAAACTAAAAGGTTTTACTATGTAACTAATTTGGTGGGATACTTTGGATGTACGGCGGTTTAATATGATTTTAGCGATGAGAACCAGTCCCCTGATTAGGTTTGGATTTTTATATGAAAGTATATGAGTGTTGTTTTATATATGTTGATTGGGTAATGACTCCCAGAGTTCGGGAATGGGATACTGGGCTATTTAAAGGGCCATGCTATGGACATGCGCAGTGATCGCCCCTGAGGAAGCCAGAGAGCGAAACCCGGGTCGGGCAGGAACCTGATGTATTTTATCTTTGTGATATGCCTGAAAACCACCTGTGTTTGTGAGTAGAATAAAACCATTTTTTACCAACTACTAAGAGGGTACTTCACTATATGCCGGTCTTTTAATCTTACAGAGGAGACGGTCTGAGGAGGATTGAACCCCTTTGAGAGAGGAGGACAAAGGCTGATACCCTTATATATTCACCTGTGCTCCATACAACGGAGTTAGAAGCAGTGCGGTTTCAGACCCTTTACTACAAGAAAAGTGACTAAAACATTGCGGCTTGAACCCTAGTTGGTGGTGAAGAATTCACGAAAGTCATCCGGTATGCAGACATTAAATACAGCAGCGTGGGGACCATTTTGAGGCCAAGGCATGTCATCAGGCCTTTTGTTAGTCAAACGTATCCCCCACTGTCAGTCCCTTCGGGATCCATGCCTCATTCATCTTTATGAAGGTGAGGTAATCAACACTTTTTTGACCGAGGCAACTTCTCTTGTAAGTGACAATGCCTCCTGCTGCACCAAAGGTCCTTTCTGACAGGACACTTGAAGCAGGGCAGGCCAGAAGTTCTATCGCGAACTGGGATAGCTCAGGCCACAGGTCAAGCCTGCACACCCAGTAGTGAAGGGGTTCATTGCTCCTCAGAGTGTCGATATCTGCTGTTAAGCCGAGGTAGTCTGCTACCTGTCGGTCGAGTCGTTCTCTAAGGCTGGATCCCGAAGGGCTGTGGCGATGAGTAGGACTGAAAAAGCTCTGCATGTCCTCCATCAACAACACATCTGTAAATCGTCCAGTCCTTGCAGCCGTGGTAGGAGGAGGATTACACTCACCTCTTCCCCTGTTAGATTCCTGTTGTGCTGTGACATCCCCCTTATAAGCTGTGTAAAGCATATTTTTTGTTTGGTTTTGAACTGCTGCATCCTTTCCGACTTTCGGTAATTTGGTAACATTTCTGCCACTTTCTGCTTATACCGGGGGTCTAGTAGCGTGGCCACCCAGTACAGGTCGTTCTCCTTCATCCATTTTATACGAGGGTCCCTCAACAGACATGACAGCATGAAAGATCCCATTTGAACAAGGTTGGATGCAGAGCTACTCATTTCCCGTTCCTCGTCCTCACTGATGTCATTGACGGTCTGTTCTTCCCCCAGCCACGTACAACACCATGGGTACCAGATAGGTGACAACAACGAGCACCCTGGGGTGCCTGCTGTGGTTGGTCTTCCTCCTCCTCAAAGCCGCCACATTCCTCCTCTGACTCCTCTTCCTTATACTCCTCTTCCAGCATTGCCGCAGGTCCGGCAAGCGATGATGACAAGGCTGTTTCTGGTGGTGATGGTGACCACAACTCTTCCTCTTCACGCTCATATACAGACTGATCCAGCACTCTTCGCAGGGCACGCTCCAGGAAGAAAACAAATGGGATGAGGTCGCTGATGGTGCCTTCGGTGCGACTGACTAGGTTTGTCACCTCCTCAAAAGGACGCATGAGCCTACAGGCATTGTGCATGAGCGTCCAGTAACGTGGCAAAAAAATTCACAGCTCCGCAGAGGCTGTCCTAGCACCCCGGTCATACAAATACTCGTTGATGGCTTTTTCTTGTTGGAGCAGGCGGTCGAACATTAGGAGTGTTGAATTCCAACGTGTTGAGCTGTCGCAAATCAAGCGCCTCACTGGCATGTTGTTTCGCCGCTAAATATCGGAAAAGTGCGCCATGGCCGTGTAGGAACGCCTGAAATGGCCACACACCTTTCTGGCCTGCTTGAAGATGTCCTGTAAGCCTGGGTACTTAGACACAAATCGTTGTACGATGAGATTCAACACGTGCCATGCACGGCAGATGTGACAACTTGCCCAAATTCAATGCCGACAACAAATTTGTTCCATTGTCACACACCACTTTGCCGATCTCCAGTTGGTGCGGGGTCAACCACTGATCCACCTGTGCGTTCAGGGCGGACAGGAGTGCTGGTCCTGTGTGGCTCTCTGCTTTCAGGCAAGTCAACCCCAAGACAGCGTGACACTGTCGTATCCGGGATGTGGAATAGCCCCTGGGGAGCTGGGGGGATTCAGTTGATGTGCAGCCAGATGCCGCAGCAGAAGAGGACTCAGCCGAGGAGGATATCGAAGAGGATGGAGTAGGAGTAGAGGAGGTGGCAGAAAGTCTGCCTGCAAGTTGTGGTGGTGTCACCAACTCCGCTGCGGAGCCACGCATTCCATGCTTGTCAGCCGTCAGCAGGTTGACCCAATGCGCAGTGTACGTGATATACCTGCCCTGACCGTGCTTTGCAGACCAGGTATCATTGGTCAGATGGACCCTTGCCCCAACACTGTATGCCAGAGATGCCATGACTTCCTTTTTAATGACATGGTAGAGGTTTGGGATTGCCTTTTTTGAAAAAAAAAATTCGTCCGGGGACCTTCCACTGTGGTTTCCCAATAGCGACAAATTTTTTGAAGGCCTCAGACTCTACCAGCTGGTATGGTAAAAGCTGGCGGGCTAAGAGTTCCGTCAAGCCAGCTGTCAGTCGCCGGGCAAGGGGGTGATTCTGTGACATTGGCTTTTTACGCTCAAACATGTCCTTGACAGATACCTGACTGTGGGCAGATGAGCAGGAACTGCTGAAGGTGAGAGGAGGAGTGGCTGTTGGTTGAGAGGGGGCAGGGAGGACAGCAGTGGTTGACGTGGCTGAAGATGCTGGACCAGGAGGAGCATGGTGGCTTTGAGTTTGTGTGCTGCTTGTACTCATGTGTTGATCCCATAGGCGTTTGTGATGTGAGATCATGTGCCTTCGCAAAGCAGTTGTACCAAGGTGGGTGTTGGACTTCCCACGACTCAGTTTCTTTTGGCACAGGATGCAAATGGCATTGCTGTTATCAGAGGAAAACACACAAAAAAAAATGCCACACTGCAGAGCTTTGCAATGACGGCATTCTGGTGGTGGCAACAGTATGCGTTGACTGGCGTGCTGTCTGGCTGACCCCAGGTGCTGATACATGCTGTCTGACTGTGCCACTAACTCATTGCGACAACCTCCCCCTGCTTCCAACTCGTCTCCTCATTCTCTCTGTCTCCCTTTCTGAACTTTCCCCCTCTTCTTCTCTTCGAGCAGGCACCCACGTGGCATCCGTGAAAACATCGTCATCATCAACCGCTTCACTTGTATCTGACACCTCAGCAAAGGAAGCAGCAGCGGGTACAACATCATCATCATCACACTGTACGTCCATGTGTGTAATCCTGCCTGACTGAGACATATCCCTGTAATCTACATCATCTGGCAATAATGGTTGCGCATCACTAATTGCATCCAACTGATGTGTAAATAACTCCTCTGATGGATCAAGTGAAGCGGCTGTGGTGGCTGTGGTGGTAGTGGTGGTGGTGGCGGCGGGCGTGTGCATGGTAACTTGAGAGCAGGTGTCCTGTCTAAGCCAGTCAACTATGTCCTCAGAATTTTTCGGGTTCAGGGTACGTGGCCTCTGAACACTAGGCATTATTCCAGGGACAGTGGAAATCACAGCACCACGACCACGACGGCCCCTGCGGGGTGGCCTGCTTCTGCCTGTCATTTTTTTTATAGATAAGTAGTACTACGCGTGCTAGGTACTGTGCCACCCGGTATGAGTGGTGGGCACTGGCAGTGGGCACACTACAGTCAGTGGAAGTGGGCCTGACACACACTGGCAGCAGGCAAGCAACTGAATTTAGACTACTGTCTAAAAATTAAATGCCTTATTTATCGGCAAGCTACTGTGCCACCCGGTATCAGTGGTTGGCACTGGCAGTGGGCACACTACAGTCAGTGGAAGTGGGCCTGACACACACTGGCAGCAGGCAGTCAACTGAAGTTAGATTAAAGTGTAAAAATGACATGCCTTTTTTATGGAAATTCCCGTGCCACCCGATATGAGTGGTGAGCACTGGCAGTGGGCACACTTCAGTCAGTGGAAGTGGGCCTGACACTCACTGGCAGCAGGCAGGCAACTGAAATTAGATTAAAGTGCAAAAATGAAATGCCTTATTTTATGCAAAGTCCTGTGCCACACGGTATGAGTGGTGGGAACTGGCAGTGGGCACACTACAGTCAGTGAAAGTGGGCCTGACACACACTGGCAACAGGCAGGCAACTGAAATTAGATCAAAGTGTAAAAATTAAAAGCCTTTTTTATGGAAATTCCCGTGCCACCCAATATGAGTGGTGAGCACTGGCAGTGGGCACACTTCAGTCAGTGGAAGTGGACCTGACACTCACTGGCAGCAGGCAGGCAACTGAAATTAGATTAAAGTGCAAAAATGAAATGCCTTATTTTATGCAAAGTCCTGTGCCACACGGTATGAGTGGTGGGCACTGGCAGTGGGCACACTACAGTCAGTGAAAGTGGGCCTGACACACACTGGCAACAGACAGGCAACTGAAATTAGATCAAAGTGTAAAAATTAAATGCCTTTTTTATGCAAAGTCCTGTGCCACCCGTTATGAGTGGCGGGCACTGGCAGTGGACACACTACAGTCAGTGGAAGTGGGCCTAACACACACTGGCAGCAGGCAGGCAACTGAAATTTGATTATAGTGTAAAAATTAAATGCCTTTTTTTTATGCAAAGTTCTATGCCACACGGTATGAGTGGTGGGCACTTGCAATGGGCACACTGCAGTCAGTGGAAGTGGGCCTGACACACACTGGCAGCCGGCAGGAAACTGAAATTAGATTAAAGTGTCAAAATTAAATGCCTTATTTATCGGCAAGCTACTGTGCTACACGGTATGAGTGGTGGGCACTGGCAGTGAGCACACTACAGTCAGTGGAAGTGGACCTGACACACACTGGCAGCAGGCAAGCAACTGAAATTAGATTACAGTTTGAAAAAATGAATTGCCTTTTTTTATGCAAAGTCCTGTGTCACTCGGTATGAGTTGTGGGCACTGGCATTCTGCGAACTACCGTAAGTGGAAGTGGGCCTGACAAACACTGGCAGCAGGCAGGCAACTGAAATTAGATTAAAGTGTAAAAATGAAATGCCTTTTTTAATGCAAAGTCCTGTGCCACTCGGCATGAGTGGCGGACACTGGCAGTGGGCACACTACAGTCAGTGGAAGTGGGCCTGACACACACTGGCAGCAGGCAGGCAACTGAAATTAGATTAAAGTGTAAAAATTAAATGCCTTTTTTATGCAAAGTTCTGTGCCACATGGTATGAGTAGTGGGCACTGGAATTGGGCACACTAAAGTCAGTGGAAGTGGGCCGGACACACACTTGCAGCAGGCAGGCAACTGAAATTAGATTAAAGTGTAAAAATGAAATACCTTTTTTTTATGCAAAGTACTTTGCCACACGGTATGAGTGGTGGGCACTGGCAGTGGGCACACTACAGTAGGTGGAAGTGGGCCTGACACACACTTGCAACAGGCAGGCAACTGAAATTAGATTAAAGTGTAAAAATTAAATGCCTTTTTTTATGCAAAGTCCTATGCCACATGATATAAGTGGTGGGCACTGGCAGTGGGCACACTACAGTCAGTGGAAGTGGGCCTGACACACACTGGCAGCAGGCAGGCAACTGAAATTAAATTAAAGTGTAAAAATTAAATGCCATTTTTTATTCAAAGTCCGGTGCCACCTGATATGAATGTTGGGCCCTGGCAGTGGGCACATTACAATCAGTGGAACTCACTCCTCATGCTGCCGCCACCTCCAGACTATGTCATTGCCGCTCTGTGGCAAACTTATGCTGCCACCACCTCCAGGCTCTTTAATTGTGCCGCTCTGTGGTCTCCTTATGCTGCTTTCACCTCCAGCCTCTGTTGTTGTGACTCTCTGTGGTCTCCTAATGCTGCTGCCACCTCCAGACTCTGTCATTGTGCAACTCTGTGGTCTCCTCATGCTTCCACCACCTCCAGACTATGTCATTGTGCCGCTCTGTGACCTACTCATGCTTCCGCCACCTCCAGTTTATGTCATCGTGCCGCTATATAGTCTCCTAATACTGCTGACACCTCCAGACTCTGTCATTGTTCAATTCTGTGACCTACTCATGCTTCCGCCACCTCCAAACTATTTAATTATGCTGCTCTTTGGTTTTCTCATGCTGCCGCCACCTCCAGACTCTGTCATTGTGCCGCTCTGTGGCATCCTCATGCTGCCACCACCTCCAAGCTCTGTCATTGTGGTCTCCTCATTTTGCTGCCACCTCAAGACTCTGTCTTTGTGCTGTTCTGTGGTCTCCTCATGCTGCCACCTCCAGACTCTATCATTGTGCTATTCTGTATTCTCCTCATGCTGTCACCACCTCCAGACTCTTTTATTGTGCCGCTCTGTGGTCTCCTCATGCTGCTTTCACCTCCAAACTCTTTCTTTGTGCCTCTCTGTGGCCTCCTCATGCTGCCGCAACCTCTATCTGTGCTGCTCTGTGGTCTCCTCATGCTGCTGCCGCCTTCAGACTCTGCCATTTTGAAACTCTGTGGCATACTCATGCTGCCTCCACCTCCAGAATCTGTCATTGTGCCACTCGTTGGCTTCCTCATACTGCTACCAACTCCAAACCCTGTCATTGAGCCACTCTGTAGACTTCTCATGCTGTTCCCACCCTCCCCACTTTATGACTGGGCCACTATTTTGGCTTTTCGCCTTGTTTACATTATTCATTTGACACTTTTTCTGATCTGTCAGAAGGAAGGAAAAACTAGATGCACAATGGATCGTGTCTGTGTAGCAGCTTTAAGGCCTGTATGGTCCCATAAGAATTTGCTTAATATTTGTTAGCCAAAAGCAGGAGTGGGTAGAAAACACAGAAGACATGCAAATATTCCATTCACGTGTTGTCTCTATTTTAGATCCTCTCCTGTTTTGTTTTGCCTTTAGCATTACTGATGGATTATTGAGCAAATGCTAACCGAGTAAAGGCGTATGCTCCACAGACAGTATTCGTTTTTTTAAGTAATTATTCTGACGGATCAGAGAATGGGGCAAATTAATTATTGACACCTTACTGCTGACACCCTCTCCACTCTGTCAGGGTGGCTCTACTAATATATGCGTTTAATAGAACCAGTTCTGCAGACATCTATGTGGAATCAGCTGACGAGGGTATAAAAGGAGTGCGCTTCTTCTTCACGCTAACATCGACCTGTAAGCCTGAGTTGATACTTGAGTTATTTAGTCAGTCTTGGACCTGTGACCAGCCCAAATAAGTGAAGTATGCAGTAATTCTAAGAGTGACGCCTGTCATCTGCATATCTTACGGACTCACAGTATTATTTCACTTCCAAAGCAGACACCCTATGCGTGTCACTGCAAGTCACAGTGTTCTACACCTCTATAAAGGCTCTCAGCAGCCAGGAAATAGCAGTTTTTTTAATGAAATTTGCCACAAATATTTTCGGATCAAATCAAATTTTTCCCAAAAAAGTTGGCGATCCGGCGAATCGAGTTTTTGAAAAATGCTCTCATCTCTAACTACTACCATTGCAACATAAATATAGGGTTACTTTTTAATTTACCAAAATAGTAACCACTTTATAAACTGCTAAGCTAGGGCTACTTTCACACTAGAGTTTTAGTTTTCTGGTGTTGAGATCTCTCATAGGGGCTCAATACCGGGAAAAAAAACCTTTAGTCTTGTCCCCATTCATTGTCAATAGGGACAAAACTGAACTGAACAGAACGGAATGCTCCAAAGTGCATTCCGTTCCGTTTAGTGGGGTTCCCATACCTAGAGAGCAGACCGCAACATGTTGTAGTTTGCTTTCCATTCTGGGATGCGGAGCAAGACGGTTCTGGCATGACCCCCCATGCAAATAAATGGGGATGGGGGTTTTCTCTGCCACAATCTGCCACAATCTGCCACAATTGAAAACGGATCCGTCCCTCATTGACTTTCAATGGAGTTCATCACGGATCCGTCTTTGCAATGTTAAAGATAATACAACCGGATCCATTCATAACGGATGCAGATGGTTGTATTATCAGTAACAGAAGCATTTTTGCTGAACCCTGTCGGATCAAATAAAAAAGCTAGTGAGAAAGTAGCCTAAGTTTCAATTTAAAGTACACAGAGCTTTTACAAATGAGCGGTAGCATATACAGTATTATTAGTTCTTCATGAATCTGAAAGGGGCTGTCTCACTTCAGCAAATGTCATGTATCATTTACAGAATTTTAATACAAAACACTTACTAATGTATTGTGATTGTCCATATTGCCCCCTTTGCTGGTTTGATTCATTTTCCATCACATTATATACTGCACGTATCCAGGTTTTATGACCACCCTATAATCCAGTAGTGGTGGCCGCGCTTTTACACTATAGGAAATAGAACTGGCCTATGTGCATTCCCATGGGCTCAGCAAACAGAGAGGCCTGCATATTTTCCTATACTGAACAAGCATGGCCACTGCTGATGGATTGCAGGGCAGTTGTAAGCCCTGGATTCAAGCAATAAAGAGTATGATGGGCAAATGAATCAGGCCAGTAAAGGAGGCAATATGGATAGAGTTGAGCGAACCCAAACTGTATTCGTACTTTTCAAAAAAGTTCGGGTTCGGGTCCATTGTTCGGTGATTTCTTCCCGCTTTCTGAAGGGATGCACAGCAGCCAGTCAGCTAGCGTTTTACTTCTTGCCCTAAGAAGCCATTTGATTGGCCAAGTGCAGCATGTGACACAGCCTCTATTTAAGCTGGAGTCACGTAGCGCCGCACTTCACTCTGCTCTGATTAGTGTAGGGATAGTATGCAGCTGCTGTTAGGGCGAGATTAGGCAGCTAAAACTCAGCAAAAACACCTAATGAAGTGATCGAACTACAGCTGTGAATCATTCAACTTCTGCTAGTTAATTGCTCACTGGTTTTTAGGCTGCACAGAGCGTTTTTCTGACACTTTTTCTGGGGTGATCGGCGGCTATTTTATGTCTTGTGGTGCACCAGCACAAGCTGCCACCAAGTCCATCAATCCATCAATACTAGTTTTTTTTTTTTGCTATATCCTACATCAGGGGCTTGGCTGTGCTTATTGTCACCCCTAGAAACTCAGGATAGAAATTTCTATATTTTAGGGGGTTAAATTCAATTGCCAAAATAGCAATCCCCTAAATATGGTGTCCCAGCAGTGGCTGGCCAAGTTTAATAGAGTCCGGCAAAGGATAGATTTTGTTCTGGGGTGAAATTCAATTGCCAAAATAGCAATCCCCTAAATCTGGTGTCCCAGCAGTGGCTGGCCAAGTTTTAATAGTGTCCGGCAAAGGATATATTTTTTTCTGGGGTGAAATTCAATTGTCAAAATAGCAACCCCCTAAATCTGGTGTCCCAGCAGTGGTTGGCCAAGTTTAATAGTGTCCGGCAAAGCATATATTTTGTTCTGGGGTGAATTTCAATTGCCAAAATAGCAATGCCCTAAATCTGGAGTCCCAGCAGTGGCTGGCCAAGTTTAATAGTGTCCAGCAAAGGATATATTTTGTTCTGGTGTGAAATTCAATTGCCAAAATAGCAATACCGTAAATTAGTGGTTTCAGCTGTGGCTGGCCAAGTTTTATAGTGTCCAGCAAAGGATAGATTTTGTTCTTTGGTGAAATTATATTGCCAAAATAGCAATCCCCTAAATCTGGTGTCCCAGCAGTGGCTGGCCAAGTTTAATAGTGTCTGGCAAAGAATAGATAATTTTATGGGGTGAAATTTAATTGCCGAAAGAGCAATACCGTAAATCAGTGGTTTCAGCTGTGGCTGGCCAAGTTCAATAGTGTCCGGCAAAGGATATATTTTTTTCTGGGGTGAAATTCAATTGCCAAAATAGCAATCCCCTAAATCTGGTGTCCCAGCAGTGGCTGGCCAAGTTTTAATAGTGTCAGGCAAAGGATATATTTTTTTCTCGGGTGAAATTTAATTGCCAAAAAAGCAATCCCCTAAATCTGGTATCCCAGCAGTGGCTGGCCAAGTTTAATAGTGTTCGGCAAAGGATTGATTTTGTTCTGGGGAGAAATTCAATTGTCAAAATAGCAATACTGTAAATCAGTGGCTTCAGCTGTGGCTGGCCAAGTTCAATAGTGTCCGGCAAAGGATATTTTTTTTTCTGGGGTGAAATTCAAATGCAGAAATGGCAATACCGTAAATCAGTGGTTTCAGCTGTGGCTGGCCAAGTTTAATAGTGTCCGGCAAAGGATAGATAATTTTATGGTGTGAAATTCAATTGCCAAAAAAGCAATCCCCTAAATCTGGTGTCCCAGCAGTGGCTGGCCAAGTTTAATAGTGTCCGGCAAAGGATAGATAATTTTATGGTGTGAAATTCAATTGCCAAAAAAGCAATCTCCTAAATCTGGTGTCCAATCAGTTGCTGGCCAAGATTAATAGTGTCCAGCAAAGAATATATTTTGTTCTGTGGTGAAATTCAATTGCCAAAATAGCAATCCCCTAAATCTGGTGTCCCAGCAGTGGCTGGCCAAGTTTAATAGTGTCCGGCATAGGATATATTTTGTTCTGGGGTGAAATTCAGTTGCAAAAATAGAAATACCGTAAATCTGGTGTTCCAGCTGTGACTGGACAAGTTTCATAGTGTCTGTCAAAGGATATATTATTTTCTGGGGTGAAATTCAGTTGCAAAAATAGAAATACCGTAAATCTGGTGTTCCAGCTGTGGCTGGCCAAGTTTAATAGTGTCCTGCAAAGGATATATTATTTTCTGGGGTGAAATTCAGTTGCAAAAATAGAAATACCGTAAATCTGGTGTTCCAGCTGTGACTGGACCAGTTTCATAGTGTCCGTCAAAGGATATATTATTTTCTGGGGTGAAATTCAGTTGCAAAAATAGAAATACCGTAAATCTGGTGTACCATCTGTGACTGGACACGTTTCATATTGTCCGTCAACGGATATATTATTTTCTGGGGTGAAATTCAGTTACAAAAATAGAAATACCGTAAATCTGGTGTTCCAGCTGTGACTGGACAAGTTTCATAGTGTCCGTCAAAGGATATATTATTTTTTGGGGTGAAATTCAATTGCCAATAGAGCAATACCCAGAATCTGGTGTTACAGCTGTTGCAGGCCAAGTGTAAATCTGTCTGTAAAAGGGTATATTATACTTAGCTTGCATCTCCAAGTGTATTTCTGTCCGTTAAAAGGGTATATTACAGTAAGTGTTAAAATACAGCATAAGCCTCTACACTTACTAATTCTGACGGATCAGAGAATGGGGCAAATT